>OY744499.1:1846214-1971989 GCA_963556185.1 Pseudopediastrum boryanum
AAACAGGGGACCAACCCTTAAACCCTTAAAACCCAAAAAAACCCTGAACCCTAAGCTACTGTCGGCACTGACAGCAAGTGTGGCGGCCGTGATACTATCAAACCCAACGTTGTGTCCCGGTCGTGCTAGACCGGAAAACGGATGAATTCCGGTGGTGCCGGGAACCTCTAGTACACTACATACTCCCCGTATTCTGTTCCGCCTCGCTGTTTTTTCAAAAGAACGGCTGGAGGTGCGGTGCCTATGGCACTTTTTTTGCTATGGCAGATCATGAAATGTAATAACAGCTGGAACCCTAGAACAGCTAAGACCTCCATTCAGCAATTTGAACCCCATAAAAAGTTTGATGCATGCTGTACTGACACCATCTTAAAAATGTAATAAAATAATTCCTTGTATTTAATGCGACTGATTGTATTACTGTGGTTTTTCCATGAACCAAGGAGAAGCTCGGACAGCAGACCGATCACCACTTAACTAGTTTTGTGCATTATTTACATGCCAGCGAGCGACCCTGCTAGTCCAGCAGTTTATCGCCTTAAACTTGCATGACATTTTAACCCCTGGCGCATCGTATTCATCAGTAGTGCGGCACAACATTAACCCTTTACCGTCCGAGGGACATTTTTGTCCCCTAGCTGGAAACCGCAATTTCGGCGTGCCGGCGCGCCGGCGCAAGTTACGAAAGTGACTCAAGTTACGAGGAACATCGTTTGCATGCATCGCAAAGGCAGCGGAGCGTTCTTTGCGCCGTTTCGTTCATTATAAACAGTCGATGTACTGATACATCGCCAGAAAGACTTTGCCATATGCTTCGAGTTAGCAAGTTTTTCAGCTGGGGTATACTTCGGGGTGTCTAAAGAAGCTATTTGGAGCTTCGGGAGCTTGCACCCAGTTCAGATACTTGCCATCTTGCCACAGTGGCCCTCTGCACCAGCGTTTACCCCCTTCACATTCACAGCTTGCATGGTCAGCTGGGGCGACGGACAGGGGTCAGAAAGGCAGGAATGTGGACCTCTGGTATGGTGCTTCGAGGTGCATCTGCCATAGCTATGCATATGTATTATATATATGGAATGGCATGGGCTTGAATCTGCCCAATTTACCGGATTCTAAAGGGTGAATGTGATGTTGTGTTTGGGGAGCCCCCCAATCCTATAGGGGGAAGGGGGACGCAGGGTTTGGCGGACCCCCCCACCCCCCACCCTCAGTTTTAGGCTTTTGTCACTAGTGACAAGGGCCCAAAAGGCCCTCCAGACCCCCCTCCCCTATTTGATTTAGGCCGCGTGCCCCCACCCCCCTATAGGATTGTGGGGCTCCCCTTGGACACCAGTGAGGCTGGCACGCATTCAAAATCAAACCATATTTCCTGGTCAGTTTAGAGTTAGGGTTTAGGGTTAGCATCCAGAACTGAGCAACAAAACGCATTACAGGGCCATTCCCGAATGCTCTGCATAGGGAGGTTTCAATAGGCAGGTATGGAAAATGAACTATGGAGGGTAAGGAATATCAATAGCTACATAGGAACACTTACAAGACTTGGCTTGTTGGCTCATGTACGTAGGTGTCCCAAATGGAAGGGGTCCTGCCGCCCTCATTCCAACTACCTTCAATCTAAGCACAGCACACAAGAGGACAGCAGGCAGCGCAAAAATCATATTAAAAGCGCAACTAAAACAGAGTGAAAAGTGAGTATCTAGATCTGCAGCGGTATTTCATGGTACGTAGCAAAGGGTTTGGCCAGGCCAGTGTAGCCAGGGCTTTGGGCATATGCAATGGGAGAGATTGAATAGGGGTGAGTAGACACCGGAGGGTAGGCCTGTGTAGCCTTCTGGAAATAACTGTATTAGCACACGCCTAGACACGCATCAAGGCACCCTAGGTAGGAGCATGCAGTAATAAGTACTCAGAGAGAGGGAGAGATTTACCTGAGACAGCCAGATTTTGTTCTCTAGCGTGGGTTTGTGGGAAGGGTTCCTTGGTGTAAAATATACACGGAGCCCTTACCTTTTGTATGTAGTCAGCCTGTTAGCCAATGTGTTCATCATTACTGAAGATACAGTTGTCTTTGACATGTGTGTGGTGTACTCGTATTGCTGGCTTAGGTAATCACTTCAAGCAGGACTGAATCAGCTGATGCATGGTATGATAATGGAGCTTGTGCTGTATCATACACTAGCATAGGGTTTTGGGTTTAGGGTTCAGGTTAGGGACAGTATACTGTAAGATTCTCATAAAGTCTCACGTATGCCTATGTGTACGTGCTAAGCAAGACATGAGCAAAGGGAGTTCAAGTGCTAGGCAGGGGGGAGGGTGGATGGGAGGAGGAATACAGATTAGAGATAAGGGCTAGCTGCGGTACAGCACAGAGAGGGGAAAGGAGGCATACATCACACACACAGGTAGGTGCTGATCGGGAAGCAAGCCGTGCTTAACTAATGTTTGCATGCAAGCACTCATGGTTACATTCTTACATGTACTAACCGCTTTACCTACAGAAGCTTTCTACCTGCAGTTGGAAGCTATCTTGGCAGCGCTGCCTTCCAGGGACATGCTAGTCCTTCTGGGTGACTTCAACGCCCAGGTTGGCACTGATCCAGAACCGTATGGGGGTGTTATGGGGCCTCATGGCTTTGGGAAGCAGCAGCCTTCAGGGAATGGTGAGCGACTCTTGCAGCTGGCTGGTGCCTTGAACCTTCGCTTAGCCAACACCTTCTTCAAGCACAGCAATTACCGGACTGCTACTCACAAGATGGTTAATAGAAACAAGCAGGATGTGCTCAGGGTCATCGATTACATAGCTGTCTCCAAGCGGTTCATGTCAAGTGTGACAGACTGCAGGGTCTTTCGCAGCTTTGATACAGGTGGCTCTGATCATAGAATGCTGGTGCTTACGATGCGCCTCCGCTTGTCAGTGGCCAAGCAGCACAGTGCGAAGGGACAGCCAGCACGGCCCTATGACTGCAGCCGGCTGCAAGAATCTGCAGCAACTCAGCAGTGCTTTGAGCTGGCAATGTCTAACCAGTTCAGCCGTCTGGTAGGGGCTCAGTTGCAGAGCGCACAAGACGAATGGACACAGCTAACAGCGGCAGCCAGCCAAGCAGCCCATAAGGCTGGTCTAAACCTCAAGCCTCAGCAGCGGCGCCGAGATTTCGCTATATCCGATGCGACCTTGCAGAAGATTGAGCGGAAACATGCAGCACATGCAGCGGTGCTGTCCTCTCCTAATGATGCTACCAGGGCAGATTACAGGGAGGCCAATAATGCTGCTAGGCGAGCGGTTAAGAAGGATCAGGAGCGGTACTTCAAGCAGCAAGCGCTGTTTGCGGAACATGCTCTAAAAGCTGGTAATCTAGCCGTGTTCCACAAGCATGTCCAGCGGATCTTCAAGGAGCAGCAGGGCAGTAGCTCTGCTGCTCCTACAGCTGTGCTAGGGGGTGCTGATGGCAAGCAGCTGTTCCAAAGCAGGGAGGAGGTGGTGAAGTGCTTTGCTGAGCACTTTGCTGATGTCCTCAACTGCCCTGCCAAGCTCGACCAGCAAATGCAGCAGACCATTGAGGAGTTAGTGCAGAAGATGGAGGCAGGGCAAGGTGCAAACCAGCAGAGTGAAGCAGCAGCTCAGCCACCTACTGTGCAGGAGGTTGAAGAAGCTGTCTTTGCCTGTCGTAATGGGGCAGCTCCTGGGGTTGATGGTATCGCAGCGCCTATGCTAAAGCTCAGTGGGACCATGCTGAAATGGTTGCACAGGGTCATTGTGGCGGTGTGGGAGTCAGGGAAAGCGCCAGTAGAGTGGAAACGTGCACTGTTGGTGGCACTGTATAAAGGCAAAGGAGAGCGCAAAGTGAGAGATAGCTATAGGGGGATAAGCTTGCTAAGTATACCGGGGAAGGTGTATGTATGTCTTGGTCATTTTGGCTAAGATCAGTTCTCATATCGATGCACAACTGCTTGATAACCAGTCTGCTTTTAGGAAGGGGAGGGGCCTCACTGATGCTCTGTTCACCATACGCCAGGTCATCTCTAAGTCTGTAGCATTCGATCAGCCTCTATTCATGGCTTTTGTGGATTTGCGTAAGGCATATGATTCTGTACCGCGAGACACGCTATGGCGCATCCTGCATGTGTACGGGGTACACACAAAGCTGATAGAGTTGCTGATGGACTTGCATACTGGCACACAGGCTGCTGTTAGGATGGGTGGTGTGGTGTCTGAGTGGTTTGATGTGCATGGCGGGGTGCGGCAGGGATGTGTCATTGCTCCCTTGCTGTTCAACATCTACATGGACTTTGTGGTTCGGCAGGCAATGGCTCAGATGCCGGAGGGATGTGGGGTGAAGCTAGCCTATCATGCAGATGGGAAACTTGAGCGTGATGGGTGTGGTAGTGGTGGGTGTGTGGAGCTGTTGTCTGTTCTGCTGTATGCAGATGATATGGTGTTGCTAAGTCCCAGCAGGGAGGAGTTGGTGGTCATGCTGCAGGTGATGGACAAGGTTGCTGCTAGTCTTGGGTTGCGCATCAATGCAAGCAAGACTGAGATCCTGTCCATTGACAAGGATTGGAAGGAGGGGGATGTGCCAGTGCAGCAAGGACCAGAGGTGGTTATCAGTGAGGGTGTGGTAAAAGAGGTGTCACAGTTCAAGTACTTGGGAAGTGTGCTTGTGACTGATGGCAGGTTGGATGTGGAGTTGAATATCAGGAGGGGTAAGGCTGTGGGGAGGTTTAAGCAGTTTGAAAAGATGTGGGGTACCAAGCATCTGTCATTGGCTACGAAGGTGAAGTGTTACAAGGCATATGTGTTGCCAATTCTGCTGTTCGGGAGTGAGTGTTGGTCCCTGACCAAAGTGCAATCGCAAAAGCTTGAGCGGGTGCACTCTAGCTGCCTTAGGAGCATCCTGGGGGTCAGGCTGTCAGATCGGCACACCAATGAGCATATCAGGAAATCATGTGGGGTAGCCACCTTGTCAGCATACATCACAGCAAATAGGCTGAGGTGGCTGGGGCATGTGGGCCGCATGGAGGAGGGCAGGTTGCCGCATATTGCGTTGTTCTCTTCATTACATGGTGACATGACGAGGCCAGTGGGTAGGCCTCGCCATACCTGGGAGAAATGCGTGTGTGCAGATCTGAAGGTGCTTGGTCAAGATGAGGGGAGCTGGGAGGCTTCATGTCAGATTAAGAGTGCTTGGAGGAAGAGGTTGTGGGATCTTACGCACCCTTGGGAAAGCCAACGGTTAGTGAGGTGTAGAAGGCGCACTAAGCAAGCTATTGATAAGCATGTGGAGCGCTATGTGCTGCCTTTCAGTGGCTGGGAGGATGGTGGTTCACCAGTACCTAGGTGGTGGGAGCCACCTCCAGCCCCTACTAGGGTGGTGCTTGATCCTGCTGCCTCCCCGCCACCCATGTGTGATGGAAGTGGAGCAGGTTTTGGGTTTTAGTGGTGGTGTTTGTTTCCCCTTGGTGTGCACGCCGTTGCATCTAGCCTCAGCTTGTGTGTGGCAAATCCACCATCGGTTGTGTGGCTTCGTGATTGTGATCAGGAGCCTTGTGTTTGTGGCCTAGGTTTGTTTGGCCATTGGCATTGCTGGTCTTGCGTTTTGATTGATTGATTGATTGACTAACCGCGCACACACTGACCACTTGTGGCGTATGATTAAGGAAATAGGCCTACTTTGTGAGGACCACCTAGTTCCCCAGAGTATGACTCGACAGCACTCATGGCAAGCAGATACCTGGTAAGCAGATGTTCCACCTCGCTGTACTTTGTGACAGCTTGAGGTGCGGGGCCTATGGCACTTTTTGCTATGGCATATCATGAAATGTAATAATAATAAGCAGATGTTGGATGAGCACTCTCTACAGGCATAGACTGTAGCTGATGCAAGCACTAGTCGTGGTTTAGGACCACCCATGGCACTTACCTGGTAAGCAGATGTTGCTACCCCCCAGTTGACCCTTTTGATGAGGTCATTGCTGCAGCTCCCCGGGGGCCCACCATCAGCATCACCAACAGCAGCAGCGTCACCACCACCACTAGCAGCAGGGGCAGCGGCAGGGGATGCGTTCTGGAGCAGTAACCGATCTTGGGCAGCCTGCACCAGCAAAGCCGAGGGAAGACATGGGGAAGCCCTGGGAGTTTTACTTATTAGAGATGGTATAGTGTGCGAAATGTATGATTGGGCCATGGAGGTGGGTTTTTGATTGGATGAATGGGACTGGTTGAGTCATACTCTGGGGAAAGGGAAAGGTTGTTCTCAGTAAGTAGCCTAATCTGCAAATGTATGCCTGAAAAGTGTGCATGTGCGTAAAGGTAACGAATGTACCCAGTATGGGAGGTAGCAGCTGTAGTTTGGTAACAGCAACCACAGAGCAGTAGTAGGGACATATAGAACAGCACCAGGTGACATAGCAGCACAGTATGCACGAGCAACAATGCAAGGGTAAGCAGGAATAGCAAAACTCGAGGAACTCTGCAAGTTGCTACAGTGAGGCAACAGTAGCCTACGCAGCAAGTGAGAATTTGGATTAGACGGAGCTGGTGCAGCTGCTGAGTCAGTGCCGGCGGTTGGGATCGGAACACGCACCAGCACGGTTGCACATCCAAATGAGAGCACGGCCAGGAGTACAAAGAAAGCCTGGACCCCTGGGGGGTGGTACTGGTGCGCCATTGGCAGTCAAACACACGGCCTGCCTTTCCCGGCGTGGAACCTTTGCTTAGGCCCTTTTCCGTTGGAGATACTGTGAATTATAAGCTTCTGAGCACTTGTGTTTGGAGCCAAGTCTTGATCAGAGAAGTTACGGAGTTGCCATGCAGGCAGAGTCGAGGGCCTGCCTTCGTTTATCATGTTCCGAAAGCTAGGGTGGGTGCCCGATGGCTCTCGGAGATGCATGTCGGCCGTCTGACGATGGATTGTACGAGCAAAATGACGCCATATACCGGGCTCCACGTCACGGCAATACAAGGTACAACCGCTTGGGAAGTTGGCTCGGAAGCCCCTGATCCTACACCATAAACGACATTATCGTGCCGCCTTGGTATAGCGACCTCTGAGTATCTTAGCCGGGGGAAGGGCTACTTGATGTCGAATCAGGCCCCGGAGTCGCGCAGTGCATTGCGCACGTCGATGAGCGGTACGAGCAGGAGGATGCATTTTCAGCGTCTTCAGCGCGTGTGTCCCCACGGCTGAAAACATATGGGACCGTCGAACTCTGACTACAGAAGGAGACTCGCGGTTCTGCAGTATGGAATTAAAAGTGTTGTGCCCTCGTCCGACCCGTGCCAGAAGATTACCAGCTAGCCCACAGGGTGACCCTTGGAGCCAATGAAGGCTCATACATTCTTAAAAAAGCAGAACCGCTAGGGACCAGATTACAATTTGGAGCGACTCCGCATTAATGCGAGCTCACAGATATGCAGCAGCTGGCCTGCAGGGGCATTTGCAAGTCCTAAAATGATTTCCCGCAGCAAAAGCCAGGCAGCATAAACTGAATTTGAACTTGGTTACACCTCTGCCAAGGATGGGCCTTATAAAGGACTAATAGTGCATGGGCCTTCAGACTGGAAAAAGCCTTCTATGGGGCATTAACATGTGTCACACCCACGCCTACATCCATAGATGCCCATGGTGCCTATTTTGGCTCTATCGCGGGCGCCCCGTGTGTAGTGGGGCCAATTGATCTGTAATCCATACCTGCACTAAATTCACCTCCAAATGACGGTACTAAGATAGTATGGTCAGTCAACAAGAATGCCCGTAAAAACAGCCTGCCCGGTTGACATTGCATTTGCTGAGGGAGGTTTCCGCCCCCATGCATCTTATTTGTATCAGACCTTGCCAGAGATCTCCCATTTCAGTACATGCCTCAGCCCCTCTCCTGCTGCTGCTGATCCTGCACATCCTTCTCCCATAACACAATGCTTCTTAGCACTACTGCTGCGAACCAATAGAAGTCGATAAACCGAACAATAAACGAAGCACCACGCACTCCATATGTAATTATGTATCCCAGATCATATCCTGAACGACAAACACTACCCTGAACAGACTATGAAAATCGCCTGGCTTAAGCCTGGCAAAGCCAGGGCACATGATAAACTTCCCCATTATGCTTCGTGAGCAGTTCTGACAGCACATTAGCATGCAGGGCTCAATCTGATTTGCTTTTGGTGGACACTCAAGCGTTCCTTGGGCTGTAACAGAGTTTGGAACTCAGTCCTATGCGAACTGAACCCTAGCAACATGTGCCCAGCCAAAGAGCTGTCGAAGAGCAGTAGAACTTCAAACTATGTGGGAGCATGTACCTCTGGTGTTACCCACTACTAAGCCCTGCCTGACTTAGTTGCTACACAGGCCTGCGCTCCCATCTATTGACTCCATCGGTCCTGTGCAGCTAAGCCCCTGTAGATAGGAGTAGGGCTAGCTCTCCATCCCTTACTAAACCCCACCAAAGCCCTTGTCGTCTTTGTAAGCCACAAAACTGTTACACCATGCTGCACACCCAGCCCGCCTTGCAAACCAGAAAGCACCCAAACCCTACATCAGCTTCTCGAACCCGCCCAAAAAGCTAAGGAAATACAGTAAGACCATCACCAGGGCTGCACCATCCAGCAACAGCTTGCAAACCAGGAGGCAGCTGAACCCTAGCATGTCCCTTCGCTTTACCCACCTGAGCATGATCAGCATTCCCATCAGAACCCATACCATGGCTGTACCATACAACCGAGAGCAAGGCCAGGATACAAAGAACCTGGACCCCTGGGACGTGGTACGTATGCGCCATTGGCAGTTGGCCCCCGGGCATAATCAGGGAACCCCAATGAGGTCCCTCATCCTCGCTGCGCCTTCCATCCCAGCTTGCAAATTAGAAGGCACCTAAACCCTAGCACGCCCCCTTTACTAAACCCCCGGGCATCAGCACCCCAATGAGGTCCTTCACCATGGCTGCACCATCCATCCCAGCTTGAGAATGAGAAGGCACCTAAACCCTAGCACACCCCCTTTATTATACCCCCGAGCATATCCCCTTGTTAAACCCCGGGGGATCAGCGTTCTAATCAGATCCCTCACCATGGCTGCACCATCCATCCCATATCCTTCTCTTCCCATGACTCGCCCACAATATCCACCTTGAAGGGCAGTGCTGCTACTGCCATCTTGAATTCCACCATGGATATGGAGTTCTTGTGATCATTGACGTAATCATCCCTGGTGAAGTACCTGGTTGCCACAGCACAAAAAAAGCAGGGCACAAGTGTGAGAGTGTGACCTAGGCCGTGACACTAACATCCAGTGCCAAGGGAAGCAAGAGGAGAGATCTGCATGCTGCTGCTCCACTTCGTCCATGCATTCTTTGAGGCAAGCATAAGGAAAACAGGAATAGGACAGAGTAAATTCTAGCTCAATTCTTGTTAATCCAGGTGGACAAAACGGACATCCTGCGTAAAGTTACAATCCCAGGTCTGAGCTCATGCTGTATGACTGTCCTTTCCATAAACCTAAAGCAGCAGCTTACAAGCCGCAACACAGCTTCAACACCTTTGAGGTTTAGGCTAAGCTCTCAGTTCCCATTTAGTCCCCTTCCTACCTTTCATATATCATAATCCGGGTGGGCTTATCTTCTGACTGTAGCAGCTGGTAAGATATCGTCATGGGCTCCTCCTTCTCAACATAGGATAGCAGTGGCTTCCAGACTTGAAGGAACTTGTCTCGATGGTCCTCAGTTTCAAATTGCAAGGTGACAGCCAACACCCAACCCTGGGGGCAAGATGCAGCAGCAATAGAAGGCGACAGATCAGCAATGCCTCATAGATGCTGGTCCTGCATAAGGTAGGAGATGTATCAATGTCGCAAAGCCCATTAAGACCTGTCGGGACGTGGGTGATTTGGGCGAGGAGGGGGGAAGTTGGTGGTTGGCGTGTGGGTATGGGGGGGGGGGGAGGGTGGTATTTGAGTTGAAGTACACCAGCCCACCCCGCCTACTGCCCTATATATATAGGGCTCTGCTTCCTGACCTCACGATGCTGGTTCACAGCAAGGAGGACCAGGCATTGATTCTGCTGCTCCAGGCTCCTGCCACGCAAAGTCTCTTTTCTCCTCCTTACTACTCATGTTCTGCTAATCACGAACTGGAAAGCTTGGGGATCGGATGAGATCAGGTTTACAGCAGAATGCCCCTGTAAAACGCCCCATAGAGCCGAAGATTGTGTTGCCAACCAGCCAAAAGGCCGATAAAAAGCAAGTGAAAACCGCGTAACTTTTGTGTCCAGGCTGTGATTGTGGCAGGCACCCAGAATTAAAGGGGTGTGTATGACGGCGATGTCTCTTGCCAGACATTTTCTTACTGCAGGCAGGTGTATTGCACCGAGGTCCAAAGGTTCCAAGGGTACATACAAAATGGACTGGTACAAGAGCTTACAGTAAATGTGCAGATAGAATCTCTTGCACTCTTATACTGCAGCAGGGGGGTATTGCATGGCCTCAGTGAGAAGGGCCTGTTACTGGGTGAGCTTCACTAAAGCATTGCATTGACATATAGGGATCTTTAGGCAGGCAAGACAAATCTATTGCCTTTCGGATTGTGGTTTAGCTCTTGCATTTATTCGTCCTTTTCAAGACATGCAAGCAGAAGAACAAGTCTGACTTGTGTTTTCACGCTACCATTGCCTGTCCTGTGCCCATATTACCGAGATTCCTGCTGCCGCTACAAGTTATGATCCATGCCCCGGGTATTTGCTGCGTGTATGACACTGCATGTCACCCTGGGCACGGGCACCCCTACAAGCTGCTGATGGATGCTTCGAAAATGCCATGTGTGTATATTTGGGACTTCAAAGTCCTTTTTGCTTTCCTCCAACATCTTCGCCTGCATGATCGTTCCATTGTTTGCAAATGCAGCTGCCCATAACCTCGCTTTTCAAAAACGAGACGTGTATCAATACGACTCTCAGGCTCACATCTGCAGCTCACCCTGTGCTTCCGCCTGCGCTGCTGAATCTTCAGGTAGAAGCCCACCGCCAGGCCTATGCCTGCTGCGGCACCCAATCCGAACCTGGGAAGATGAAACACGAAGCTCAAGGGGCTTCCGGCTAAGTGTGAAGGTTAGCAGCCCTCCAACCACCTGCACTCACCATCCGGCAGACTTCACTGCTGGGGGGCAAGGCATCTTTTAGATGACTTTGCAGGATCACCTCAGGCTTTCAGAAGTTCTAAGAACGGTACTTGCAGAGCTTAACCAACCCGCTGCCGGTTTATCGCAAAGTAGGCAGCGGTTGCGCCTACCGCCGAGATGCTTTTATGTTAACCGGTGAGAGCAAGCAGTCGCGTGAACCCGGAGTTGAAATACACCAATCCTGAAGCCTTTGTCAATGATCAGGGCTCGGAATTGGCCGCTATTCTGGCCTGCACTTTGCAGTCATGGCAGTGTCACCCGTGTAACTGGCAGGTAACCACAGCTTTTTGCCTACTCCGCATTGCTATTAGGACCTGTGGCGGGCAGGCAAATTATGCGCAAACCCACCAAATGTATACAAAGCTACATTTTAATCTTTTGGTAATGTCAGCGGGTCTTTGCAAAGTCTGCATCTGCCTTCCTTGTGCTCCTTCAGGCTACGTCAGCATAGGGCTGTCGGTCTTATTCTATATCGGATGCTTCAGACAACACCAAGGACGATAGGACGGCCGCGACAACGCCGGCATGGACATTCTTTAGCATGTACTACCTGTTTGCCCCGGACGTACGTCAGTGGGAGCGGCAGTCGACGCAGCAACTGCAGCAGAAGGCTTCATGTTCTAGTCCAAGCAAAGCAGCAGGTACTTGCCAAGCACTCATAACATACAAGGCTCTGGGTGCGGCTGAATGGCAGTCTTCCAAGTCAACGTTTCCGCACGAGGCCCTCTGCCAAGGCCTTCTCTGTGGACTCGTGGTGAATCAAAGGCGCTTTTGTACATGTGGCTGCAGGATGCAGAACCAAGCAAAGCTTCCGACCAGCAGGAGCAGCAACAGCAGCAGCAGGGGCAAGAGGACAAGAGTTTCCTGACATGGGCTGCGCAGCTGACTGCAGAAGTTGTGGCCTCACCAATCTTCTACCTCTTTGCTGGTAAGCAAAACCATGGTGGACAAGGAGATGGTTAGCATCAACAGTAGCAGTGGAAGCAACATCACTAGCACCAACAGCAGTTATGATAGCCGCAGGAGCAGCCCCATGGCAGCTATGCAAAACCAGCCTTTGCTCGGGGTTGTACCCTACAATACTGCAGCAGACTCAATCCTGCAGTTACTTATGAACAGTCACAGCAAAGCAAGAGCAGGGTCGGTGCTATACAGCGCAAGAAGTGTGCAGAACCAGCAGCCCAGCAGCAGCGGTTGCTGCAACAGCCCGTGCCCCTTAATGCCAGCTGCAGTTTGGGTTGATGTTTCCTAACTAGTCCCACCACCCCCCATGCAGACAACCAATTGCAGTGCAGTCTGCAGTGATTGACTCACATCTGTGTGCCATTCTGCAGGTTTGCTTAGTTGATAAGTTGCTGCAGGTTTGCTAAGTTGCATGAAAGACTTGGTTTGTCATTCTCCACATCGTCTGCCATGCTTTAGTCCTTATATATTGGTCTTCATTCAGCTACTGAGGATGTGTTGCTCCTTTTGCCATTCCTGTGGTGTTTCCTGTTCCGTTGAGTAGGGAATTGGGGTTGAACTCGGTGTGTTTGGTCGATTCGACCTAGCTGCCTTGGTGCAGCCACATCTTAAACTTTTTGTTTGTTTGTTTTGCTTCATGTCTGCAGGTCTTGCTGCCATCAAGGTAGTTGCCTCCACGGGCGAGCAGGCCCTACCCATCCTCCTTGTTGCTGCTGCACCTGTCACACTGCTCACTGCACTGTCAAAGAGCAGTTTAGGCACACAAGTACAAGCAGCACTGGCAGAGAAGCTGCCTGAACTGCAGGAACAAGCGGAAAAGCTCAGGGCGGCACATGCAGGTTAGAAGGGAGGCGGGGAGAGGTGGGAGAGAGAGGGGGTAGAGGGGGTAGAGGAATGCATTCGGGAGTGGAAAGCCAGGACGAGGTGATTGAGAGGTTTGCAAAGGTGGATTGGGGCGGAATGACGCAGGTGCAAGAAGCAGTGGAAGAAGAGCTGCTTCAACTGCGGAGGGGGGAGGAAGGGAGGGGAGGCGAGGGGGGGGGGGGAAGGGGACGGAGGTGTGGGAGGTTGGGGGGATAAGTGGAGGGGGAGGGGGGGGAGGGTAAAGGAGGGGGTAAGGGGAGGAAGTTAAGGTGGGGAGAGAGGTTGGGGGGGGGGGGATTTAGAAGAGGGGGACTAGGTGCATCAGGGGTTGAGGATACAGGTACAAATTACCCATGAGCGGGAACTACTTGAACTGCAGGAGAGGAAAGCAAAATTTGGTTAAGATTGGCACATCCAGGGTACCCGGGGTACTGCGGGTGTGTCCTGTTTGCAGACCCACGTGGATAAGTTCTGAGCAGCAGATGAAAAGAGCACATGCATGGAAGGGTCCATGGGTACTGTTATGTTTACCCTAGTGCTGCAGGGGAAATGAATGGGTGGGAACGCAGGTAATACCGTTTCTTTTACTTGCGGAGCAGTATGGGTAAGTTTAGGGGAGCACATGCAGCTGTCTGGCTGACCCAATGCATTAGATCTTGCAGGGAACAATGCTTAAACATGTTGCTCTTGCTGCTGCCCATGAGATGTTCTCTGCCCACAAAGCACAACACTTGTTCCACGTGGAAGGCCTCTGTTGCACATGTACTCTAACCCTGACTCCCTGTGTGTTGTAGAGGCCAAGTCCAGAAGTCCTTGGTATGGTCCCTGCTGCCATGTCCAAAGCAATTTTGCCCTTGCTGCTGGTGTCCTGTTGTAGATGCCAAGTCCAGAAGTCCTTGGTATGGTCCCAGCTGCCATGTCCAAAACAATTCTGCCCTTGCTGCTGGTGTCCTGTTGTAGATGCCAAGTCCAGGAGTCCTTGGTATGGTCCCATTCGTCCCCAGGTACCTGAATCCCTAGGAGGCTGTCAACCTCATCTCAAGGGGCAGCTGCCTGGAGACTATGGGTTTGACCCCTTGGGGCTGGCTAAGGAACCAGCAGCATTGGCAAAGTACCAGGAGGCAGAACTATTACATGCCAGGTATAAGAGGAATGGGTCCCTGGTGTGTGTGGGGCTGGGGGGTGGGGGGTAAGAGGTGGAGCTTGTGGGGCACGTTGGGGTCCATTAGGGGCTAGGCAGATGGTTTATGACGGAGAAGGGTAGTGAGGAGTTTTTTGATTTCTGCTCTAGGCATATGTCAATGAAGATGTGGCAGGGGATGGGGTGGGGCGGGCGGGGGTGGGAGGGAAGCACGGACCAGATGCATAATAATAGGTGTACAGTTAGGAGTCGGTATTCTATCTCACGCATAGGCGTATTAAGGGCTGATATTCAGGTACGGCAATTTGGTCTCGCTAGCGCATGTGGTGTTATGGTATAGCTTTTGCATTTACCCGTTGTTTTATAACACCCTGTGGGCTGCAGTGTTGGGTTTGAAAAGGGGAAATTACGTAGTGGCTGATGGAAGGGGCTTGCAGCTGGGCAGGTAGGAGCTTCAAAAGACAGAGGATACTCATTTCCCCACCTAATGAGAACCTAAGGAAAGGGTGCGCTTAGTTTGATCCAGCAAGGCATAGAGTTACTAGAAGGAAATTGTAGCATGCTGTCCTGAGGCAAAACAATGGTGTCAGACTGCTATTATTATTACATTTCATGATATGCCATAGCAATAAGTGCCATAGGCCCCGCACCTCAAGCTGTCACAAAGAACAGCGAGGTGGAACAATGGTGGACTGCTAGACTGCTAACCGCCTCAACAACCTAACATGGCTGGAAATCTGATGGTTTTAGAGTGCCTGACATGTGGGACCAGCTTTCTGGCGCTGTCTTTTGGCCTCTGTTGGCTCGAAGTGCAGAGACTCAGGCTGCAAGAAGGAAGTAGTGCAGTTAAGGGTGTGCAGACAAAGTCATTGGGTAGCTTCATTTTATCCAAAACTATCGAGAGCCATCACATGCTGTGGCTTTCTTTGTAGAAGGCTCTGGCCATTTCCTCCTGCTTTTAGGGCCCCAAAGTTCTTCCAGGGCAAATGAAATGTTGTTACTGCTCCTCCAAGAACTCTTGCTGTTCCTCTAATGTGTGTTATCACATGACTGTTTGCAGCCACTTGAAGTGCTCCCTAATCATCTTGCAAGTTGTCTAAGACGCTAATGTTCCGTCTTGTTCTCCTGCTGTTGCTGCACCTACCCTTTGTCTCTTTAGGTGGGCCATGCTAGCTGCTGTTGGTTGCCTCATCCCCGAGGCCCTCAGCATGCGTGGTGTTGAGCTGGGGGAACCTGTGTGGTGGAAGGTGGGGGCAGCAAAGCTACAAGGAGACCTTACACTCAATTGGGGGGGTATAGAAGGGTTTAGGGTGGCAGGCAAGCAGGGTATTGGAATTATCGCGGCATGTCAAGTGGTGTTGATGGGAGGACCAGAGTATGCAAGGTAGGTGGGGAGAAGGCTGTGTGGGTCGGGGTGTAGATTGAGGAGGAGGCATGGGGCATGAGAAGAGGTACTGGTTGGGGCAACGGAGTGGTTGGTGGAAGATATCGAGGTTTTGGCAACAGCTAAGCAGTGCTGAAACGGACGACACGAGATGATGACGTGAACATGAATTGGTCCATTGGGGTAGGGGAGTCTGAATGAGGATTGTGTGCAGCTCACAGACACTGATGCTGTCAGTATGCAAAGACCTTGGAGCTGCAGGTTCCCTGCCAGTATGATGAGGGCCACATGCTGTGGGGTGTGGGCGTAAGTTTAGTTGTGCCACTTGTGGTTAGCCCATATATAGAATCACTCACAGCACAGCTTTGCAGCCTTGCAGCGCCAATGCCAGTGACATGGCTCCCTGGACTCTTTTTGTGAGTGGAGAGCAGGGATTGCCACAGAGAGCAGAGACTGCTAGAAGCAGGAAGCTGAGATGGTTGGGCCTGCCAATAGACTATTATCTGGCTGACTGCTAAACGTGCTGTAACCAGAGCACTATCTCCTGCCAATTGTTCTTGCATGATTGGCGAGCTGCACCTGCTCCTGCATTTTCAAAAATGCCGTTATCACAGCAGAACTCCTATCATTGGCACGTCCAGTCTGCAGACTGCACAGTACTGGTCATCACAGTATAGCATGGTAAGATAGTTCTCAAATTCAACCTACGGTTTGCTTGTCTCAGCTTCGCTAGAATTCGCAGCCTTGTGGCTCTCTGTGTCTCGCAATTACTCAGCCCACTCCACTAAGAAACTGCCGGTTGGAGTCATGCTTCGGTGCTGCATGGCTCAGAGGGCTGTGCAGTGGTCTCTATAGTTTGCCCAAGTAAGTGTTCCCTATAGGCTGCCCATTTGTTCCCTATATTTTGCCAATATAAAGTCCTCAGTGACAGCATCATATACCAGTAGTACGGCTAGTCCAGTCAATATTATTGATTGGCACCATGTCCTTCGATTTGAAACAACCATCTCCGCTGCTCTTCACTTTGCAGATACGTTGGCATCAGGAGTCTTGAACCTGTGGGCGTATTCCTGCCAGGTGATCAGAACTACCCTGGTGGGGTTCCCTTTGACCCCCTCAAGTTCAGTGAAGACCCGGATGGCTTTGTTGACCAGGCGGTTCAAGAGGTGAAGAATGGCAGGCTGGCAATGGTGGCCATGCTGGGGTACTTTGTGCAAGCACCAGTGACAGGACAAGGGCCTTTGCAGAACTTGGTGGATTTTGTGCAGGATCCAGTGCACAACAATGTTTTGTCGTATATCTCAAGATGATGGATGGCTGAGATTGGTTTGAAGGTAGGCTTTGGGCTGTCGTGTAAGAGTATGTTATGTCAATATGCCAAGCCACCACCAAAAGAAGAGTAGAAGTCAGACCAGCGTTTGCGGGCTCAAAGTTCAGGGCTCAGCCCCTCACTCTTTGTTATGATCTGTGCCCAACCCAGCAGTGGCAGGAGCTCATAAAAGACTGAGGCAAACACCTCTTGCAGATACAGCCCATGATGTGCTGGCTTTGCACGCATGCCTGGCTTTCTGCCATGTGTGTGCCTGGGACTACCATCCATCCCATGGTGATGCAGTTTCTAACAAGAGTTGCCTTATGCGTGTATGCAGTCCTATGAGATGGATTGATGAGTAGTAATCGGCTCCTGCTTTCTGTTTCAATTCAATCATCTGACACAATTCAATTCCATCTGAGACCCCGCCATATTAACTCCTGCCTGCTGCAACTCGGAGCCTCAGTGCTGCCATCCAGGAAGGTATCCATTTGTTGCTCACGGCTTGAAATGTTACACTGAAAAAGAACAAGCGTATATGTAGAGCCAAGGCTGAGGCTCACATTTTGCACCTATATGTGCTAGTGAGTACATATAGTATATGCTCAGACACCAGTCCAAGGCCCATAACCACAGATGATAAGCATGCACAAACTGTATGTAAGAGTGTGTACAGCCTTCTCCGCAACAGTCCCGCCAACCTCTAGGCATTTTCATTGTGCTCATCCACCTACCACCGGCCCAAACTTGGACAGTAGGCAGATGCGGAGACCAAGTGTCGAATTTGCTATGCTTATCCAAAGAGGTACAGTGGGAACAGCATCTGGCCCTTGCACACCTCTACCCACAAGGTCACTGACAAGGGGAAGCATATAGCCATACACTATGCAGCTAGCTCGCTTGCTGATCAACCCCTAACAATTGGCACATAACAACTGACAAACTAGAAGTGGCACGGGAAAAAACCTATTCGCGAGGGCACCCATTGGCCACAGCCCACTCCAGCATCTCCACATGACCATACCCTGCTGCTGCTGCTGCTGCTGTCACCCTCTCATCCCAAGGACACCCCTGCCCCACCGCCCACTGCAGGAGGTCCAAATCACCATTCTCTGCAGCGATAATGCACACCTCTGCATCCCAAGGGCACCCCATGCTCCTAGCCCACTTCAGCACATCATCCCGGCCTCCTCTGGTTGCCGCATTGCAGATCCTCACATTCCCCAGCTGATACCCCTCTTCGCTGCAAAGCCATTGCAGGACATGTAAGTGGCCACCGATTGTTGCTTGCTCTGCAGCTACTGCAGGGCCCGCCAACTCTCCCCAAGGGCATCCAGCTTGCCTTGCCCACTGCAGTACTTCTAAATGGCCACCTGCTGCTGCTTTGATACATGTGTCTTCATCGCAGGGGCACCCAGCCTCCCGCACCCACTTAAGCACCTCCAAATGCCCGCCCTCTGCTGCCGCAGCGCACACCATTTCACCCCAAGGACAACCAGCCTCGCGCAACCACTTAAGCACCCCCAAGTGCCCGCCCTCTGCTGCCATCTTGTACATCACGACATCCACATGACATCCTTGCTCCCTACCCCACTGCAGAAATTTCACATGAGCTCCTTGAGCAGCTACCCAGCTGATCACCCACGGGTCCCAGGGACACCCCTTGCTCCTTGCCCACTGCAGCACCTCTAAGTGACCCTTGGATGCAGCTTCTTGGCAGGTCATTCGATCCCAGGGGCACCCCTTCTCCCTCAGCCACTGCAGAACCTCCAGTTTCCCCCCCTTGGCTGCCGCTGCACAAGTGTCTGCGTCTAAG
This sequence comes from Pseudopediastrum boryanum, assembly GCA_963556185.1. Classification (NCBI taxonomy): domain Eukaryota; kingdom Viridiplantae; phylum Chlorophyta; class Chlorophyceae; order Sphaeropleales; family Hydrodictyaceae; genus Pseudopediastrum; species Pseudopediastrum boryanum. The sequence goes on from OY744499.1 coordinate 1,864,861, forward strand.
GGGGCTCCCTTTGCATGCAACTGCTGTAGCAACTGCAAGTCCCCCTTCCCAGCAGCAGCAGCACACACAAAAGCATCCACTGCACAGCCCTCCTCTAAGGCCCAGTCAACAACGTGCATGTGGGGCCTTCTAAGGCCTTCTATGGCTGCACACTGCTGAGGAATGACACTTAATCAATGTGTCGAATGCACCTCAGGTCCTTCGCAGGCAAACACACACACACACAGTACCTCAGCACTCCAGGGGCATTCCTTCTGCCTCAGCCACTGCAGCACTTCTAACTGCCCTGCCCATGCTGCTGAACTTGAAGTGCTTTCATCCATCTCATAACCTTCAGACACCAGCCACTCCAGCACCCGTAGGTGCCCACCCGCTGCTGCTGCTGCACCAACAAGGGCTGCAGACCTGTGCCAGTGGCCTTTTCCATACCCCTGGCTGATCATCCACTGCAGGTCCTCCAGCTCACCGCGGGCTGCAGCTCCAAAAGCTAACCTTGCTATGCCAAGGGGTTGCCCACAACCCTCCTTGCTGCTCAATGCTCCAAAGGGGTACGTACGAAGATTGAACGTCATCACGGCCTATAACCACCTGTGTCCCCCTGCCGCTGCCTAACTGCTCGTAGGCCCAGTCACGCCAGCCCTTGCTCAGCAGCTTGATGGTCAGCACAAGAACATTTCGAGGGAGGAGAATGAAGACTTGCTCAAGTGCACCCTGGTCAAGCTCGGAGGGCTGCTGGTCGGACGCTTCTCCTGCTGCTGCTGCCCCGGATGCCTCTACCAGCGCTGTTGTTGTCGTTGTTGTTGTTACTGCTGCTGCCGTGATTGCTGCTCCTAATTCTCGTGCTGAGCCGGCTAGGGTGGCAACTGGAAAGCCTGCGCTAGGTGGATCCGCTATCTCAGCTGATTCAGTACGTCCAGGAGAGAGAGCCATAATGCCAAGGATTGGTCTAGCTAAGCTGACTCCTCAAGGCTTACAAAGCAAACGGAGATTGTAGCTGTTGAGTATGCCGGTAGGAACATTGAAGCACGTATGGTAAGCTCTACCAAGATATCTTCTTTACAGATGAATGTTTCAGATTAATAGCGAGGGACTATATAGGCGAGAGACTAGCTAGGCAGGCAGTCTCAGAAGTGAAGAAAGTGCGGAATATCATAGTCACTCCTATCAGTTGAGTGACCGCATTGGCAATACTGAAACAGAAAGTGGGACATCTACTGCTGAGACCTGCCCAACACCACCGCCGTCCCCGATTGCATACCACGCTCTAATTATAAATGCGTGGAATGGCGGCCTTTGTCCTTCATCCTGTGACGCGGGTGGTTGAGTCAGACATCTTTCCTTCCAACCACTGAGCCGGCTCGACATATGCCGCACCTCAGTCCAACAGCTGCGAACAAAGTCCAAATCACCACCAGCGGTAGCAGAAGCAGCTGCTTTAATTCAAAACACTCCGCAGAGGCGTTATTTTCCATCGACACAAGTCCACATTCACAGCAGCAACAATACGAACAGAAGGGCTACATACTGCTGCAACAGAATGCTCATCAATTCTTAGCACGGCAGTTAGCTGCAATTTCTCTCTATGTCACGACGACCTCTGTCAGCAGCAGCATTTACAACCAGGTTTTCATACTACCAAACGGCCCCATCAAAGCGCCGGTGGGCGCAGGTCCACCCACAAGGAGCCCAACTGAGGCTCCAACGGCATACTCTAACTTCCTGTCCAAGAATATCACAGTGGCGGCCACCAGCCCTCTCTTCAATCCATGCTAGCCAATGTATGTCATAAGACATGCAGCTTCATGCTAGGGGAGCTCACCAAGCCTTGGACAAACTGGTAAACACTCACAGCATTAATACTATGCACACAAGTCCATCTCAGCATGCTGCCACAGCTTCTACAGGGCTCAAGAGCTGCCATGTATGTTTAAAAAGGCCCATTCTATAGGTTCTTTAAACAGACTCCAGACTCCAGATCCTATACACCCTGAGACAAGCCCAGCGACTCTAAATGCTTTTGGTCCCAACATCATAATCACCAAATAATCTGACAAAGCCCTTAAAAACCATTTGCGTGTCCAAAGAAGTACAGGAGAGACTGCCACAGAACCGCAATACACCACAACATCTGCCATAGGAAGGAGCAGGAAGTAGCTGCCTGCCTAACAACCCCCCACCAACCGAGTGGCACTAGGCATGGGGTTAAACCCCATTGCAAGGGCACCCATTGGCCACAGCCCACTCCAACATCTCCCGATGACCCAGAACTGCTGCTCTTGCTGTCACCCTCTCATCCCAAGGACACCCCTGACCCACCGCCCACTGCAGCAGCTCCAGATCACCATCCTCTACGGCAGCAGCACACACCTCTCCATCCCAAGGGCACCCCATGCTCCTAGCCCACTTCAGCACATCATAATGCCCTCCTCTGGCTGCTACACTGCAGACCCTTGCATTCCTCAGCTGAACCCCCTCTTCACTGCAAAGCCACTGCAACACCTCTAAATGGCCACCACATGCTGCTAGCTCAGCAGCAGCTGCTTGGGGGCCTAAAAGCCCATGCCAGGGGCATCCAGCTCTCCTCGCCCACTGCAACACATCTAAGTTCCCGGCTCGTGCAGCAAACAGACATGTGTTTTCATCCCAAGGACACCCAGCCTCCCGCAACCACTTAAGCGCCTCCAACTTGCCCATCGCTGCTGCACTAACGCATACAAATTCATCCCAAGGGCACCCAGCCTCCTGCAACCACTGAAGCACCTCCAAATGCCCACCTGCTGCTCCCCTACGGAATGTTGCTACATCCACAGGGCATCCTTGCTCCCTAGCCCACCGCAGGACTTGCACATGACCTCTTTCAGCAGCTTCCCAGCAAATCACCCACGGATCCCACCGACAGCCCTTGCTCCTGGCCCAGTGCAGCACCGCTAAGTGACCCTTGGATGCAGCTTCTCGGCAAGTACTTCGATCCCAGGGGCACCCTTCCTTCCAGAGCCAATGCAAGACCACCAGATGTCCTCCCTCGGTGGCAGCTGCGCAAGTGTATGCATCCAAGGCGCCCCCCTTTGCATGCATCTGCTGTAGCAGCTGCAGGTCACCCTTCCCGGCAGCAGCACAACACACATAGGCGTTTACTGCACAGCCTTCCTCTAAGGCCCACTCAACAATGTGCATGTGGGGGCCTGCTGCTATGGCTGCACACAGCACCTCGCTACTCCAAGGACACCCCTTCTGCCTGAGCCACTGCAACACCTCCAACTGCCCTCCTCTTGCTGCTGCAGCTGACGTGCTTTCATCCAGTTCATAACCCTCAGACACCAGCCACTCCAGCACCTCAAGCTGCCCAGCCTCTGCTGCTGCATCACAAAGGTACACAGGCCAGTTGCCTTTCCCATACCCCTGGCTGATCATCCACTGCAGGTCCTCCAGCTCACCACGGGCTGCAGCTCCAAAAGCTAGCCTTGCTTTCTGCCAAGGGGTTGCCCACAAACCTCCTTGCTGCTTAATGCTCCAAAGAGGCACGTGGGAAGGCTGCAGGTCACCCCGGGATATTATTACCCGTTTCCCCCTGCGGCAGCCTAGATGCTGGTAGGCCCAGTCACGCCAGCCCTTGCTCAGCAGCTTGGTGGTCAGCACAATAACATTTCGAGGGAAGCGAATGAAGACTTGCTCAAGTGCACCCTGGTCAAGCTCGGAGGGCTGCTGGTCGGACGCTGCTCCTGCTGCTGCTGCCCCGGCTGCCTCTACCAGCAGTGTTGTTGTCGTGGTTGCTGTTGCTGCTGCTGTTGCTGTGAGTGCTGCTCCTAATTCTCGTGCTGAGCGGGCTGGCGCTGCAACTGGAAAGCCTGCGCTAGGTGGATCCGCTAGCTCAGTTAATTCAGTGCGTCCAGGAGAGAGAGTCATACTGCCAAGGATTGGTCTAGCAAAGCTGGCTCCTCAAGAGTTACAAAGCAAACGGAGAATTTTGTAGCTGTTGAGTGTGCAGGTAGGAACATCGAAGCACGTATGGTAAGATCTACTAAGATATCTTCTTTACATCCAGGTTTCATATTAATAGCGAGGGACTATATAGGCGAGAGACTAGCTAGGCAGGCAGTCTCAGAAGTGAAGAAAGTGAGGAATATCATAGTCACTCCTATCAGTGACCGCATCGGCAGTACTGAAACAGAGAGTGGGACATCTACTGCTGAGACCTGCCCAACACCACCGCCGCCCCCGATTGTCTCGATTGTATACCACGCTCTAAGTATAAATGCGTGGACTGGCGGCCTTCATCCTGTGACGCGGGTGGTTGAGTCAGACATCTTTCCTTCCAACCACTGAGCCTTCTCGACATATGCCGCACCTCAGTCCAACAGCTGCGAACAAAGTCCAAATCACCACCAGCGGTAGCAGAAGCAGCTGGTTTAATTCAAAGCACTCCGCAGAGGCGTCATCTTCCATCGACACAAGTCCACATTCACAGCAGCAACAATATGAACAGAAGGGCTACATACTGCTGCAACAGAATGCTCATCAATTCTTAGCACGGCAGTTAGCTGCAATTTCTCTCTATGTCACGACGACCTCTGTCAGCAGCAGCATTTACAACCAGGTTTTCATACTACCAAACGGCCCCATCAAAGCGCCGGTGGGCGCAGGTCCAGGTCCACCCACAAGGAGCCCAACTGAGGCTCCAACGGCATAATCAAACTTCCTGTCCAAGAATATCACAGTGGCGGCCACCAGCCCTCTCTTCAACCCATGCTAGCCAATGTATGTCATAAGACATGCAGCTTCATGCTAGGGGAGCTCACCAAGCCTTGGACAAACTGGTAAACACTCACAGCATTAATACTATGCACACAATTCCATCTCAGCATGCTGCCACAGCTTCTACAGGGCTCAAGAGCTGCCATGTATGTTTAAAAAGGCCCATTCTATAGGTTCTTTAAACAGACTCCAGACTCCAGATCCTATACACCCTGAGACAAGGCCAGCGACTCTAAATGCTTTTGGTCCCAACATCATAATCACCAAATAATCTGACAAAGCCCTTAAAAACCATTTGCGTGTCCAAAGAAGTACAGGAGAGACTGCCACAGAACCGTAATACACCACAACATCTGCCATAGGAAGGAGCAGGAAGTAGCTGCCTGCCTAACAACCCCGCACCAACCGAGTGGCACTAGGCATGGGGTTAAACCCCATTGCAAGGGCACCCATTGGCCACAGCCCACTCCAACATCTCCCGATGACCCAGAACTGCTGCTCTTGCTGTCACCCTCTCATCCCAAGGACACCCCTGACCCACCGCCCACTGCAGCAGCTCCAGATCACCATCCTCTACGGCAGCAGCACACACCTCTCCATCCCAAAGGCACCCCATGCTCCTAACCCACTTCAGCACATCATAATGCCCTGCTAGGGCTGCTACACTGCAGACCCTCGCATTCCTCAGCTGATACCCCCCTTCATTGCAAAGCCACTGCAACACCTCTAAATGGCCACCACATGCTGCTAGCTCAGCTGCTCGGGGGCCTAAACCCCCATTCCAGGGGCATCCAGCTCTCCTCGCCCACTGCAACACATCTAAGTTCCCGGCTCGTGCAGCAAACAGACATGTGTTTTCATCCCAAGGACACCCAGCCTCCCGCAACCACTTAAGCGCCTCCAACTTGCCCATCGCTGCTGCACTAACGCATACAAATTCATCCCAAGGGCACCCAGCCTCCTGCAACCACTGAAGCACCTCCAAATGCCCACCTGCTGCTCCCCTACGGAATGTTGCTACATCCACAGGGCATCCTTGCTCCCTAGCCCACCGCAGGACTTGCACATGACCTCTTTCAGCAGCTTCCCAGCAAATCACCCACGGATCCCACCGACAGCCCTTGCTCCTGGCCCAGTGCAGCACCGCTAAGTGACCCTTGGATGCAGCTTCTCGGCAAGTACTTCGATCCCAGGGGCACCCTTCCTTCCAGAGCCAATGCAAGACCACCAGATGTCCTCCCTCGGCGGCAGCTGCGCAAGTGTATGCATCCAAGGCGCCCCCCTTTGCATGCATCTGCTGTAGCAGCTGCAAGTCACCCTTTCCGGCAGCAGCAGCACACACATAGGCATCCACTGCACAGTCCTCCTCTAAGGCCCAGTCCACAACGTGCATGTGGGGGCCTGCTGCTATGGCTGCACACAGCACCTCGCTACTCCAAGGACACCCCTTCTGCCTGAGCCACTGCAACACCTCCAACTGCCCTCCCCTTGCTGCTGCAGCTGACGTGCTTTCATCCAGTTCATAACCCTCAGACACCAGCCACTCAAGCACCTCATGCTGCCCAGCCTCTGCTGCTGCATCACAAAGGTACACAGGCCAGTTGCCTTTCCCATACCCTTGGCTGATCATCCACTGCAGATCCTCCAGCTCACCACGGGCTGCAGCTCCAAAAACCAACCTTGCTTTGTGCCAAGGGGTTGCCCCCAAATCTACTTGCTGCTTAAGGCTCCAAAGAGGCACGTGCGAAGGCTGCAGGTCATCCCGGCATATTACCACCCGTTTACCCCTGCGACTGCCTAGCTGCTGGTAGGCCCAAGCATGCCAGCCCTTGCTCAGCAGCTTGGTAGTTAGCACAATAACATTTTGAGGGAGACGCATGAAGACTTGCTCGAGTGCACCCTGGTCAAGCTCAGAGGGCTGCTGGTCGGATGCTGCTCCTGTTGCTGCTCTCCCGGCTGCCTCTATCAGCGCCGGTGTTGCTGCTCCTAATTCTCGTGCTGAGCCGGCCGGGGTTGCAGCTGGTCGTACTGGAAAGCCTGCGCTAGGTGGATCCGCCAGCTCAGCTAGCTCCGTGCGTCCAGGAGATAGCGCCATAGTGCCACGGAATGGTCTGGTAAAGCTGACCCTTCAAGGCTCTTCAAGACTCCAAGGCTTATAAACAAAGCAACTCGAGACTATTGTGCCTGTTGGGTGTGCATGCAAAACATCGAGGTACGTATGGTGAGTTCTACGAAGATACCTTCTTTCGAAACAGAACTATGGATGTTTCCCATTATGCAGGCGAGGAGCTAGCCAGGCAGGCAGATTCAGAAGTAAGGAATAGCATAGTCACTCCGATTATCAGTACATCGGCAGTACTGAAACAGAAACCGGCACATCAACTGCTGACTTGCTGAGACGGCACCAACACCACCGCCGTCCCCAGTTGCATACCTCCCTTTAAGTATGGCAGGGCTTCTTCCCCCTCAGCATCAACTCCACATTGTCCTTGCACGCCACTGCTTAGTAAAAAAAGTAAAAGTAAAAAAAGTATAAAAATATATACATAAAAGAGTGCTGATACATGTCTGTAGTCAGCCTTTCAGTATTCAACGCCTATCCGCCAAAACCAACGACTGCAGCATCAATAATTAACTGCCGTGCTCCTTGTACAATGAAGCTTATGCACAGACTTGCCCATGCCACAGATCTGCATTAAGGATGCTTTATGTTGAATTCTGTATGTGCCTTCTACCTCTGGTCTGTTTCCAGGACTGCTTGGGTCCCATGCCCGTCTGATACACATACACGGGCCTCATAGCTGTGCCCCATAAGAGAGGACAAGGCGCTTTTTCTTGTCGAACAGAACAGACATAACATCTGGGCCTTTGCAAGCCCTTCTGAGCAACTGTGACCATCATACTATGATATGCCATTCCCCATACTGCTCCCCTTTGCTCTGCTGCCATACTATAAGACCTTGCACTCCGTCATAACAAGCCCCAAACACTTCTCCTGCTCACTCAATAATGCCGAGCCTGCCCACTCCTGCCTATGTGAGTGGAAAACTGCATTAAACGTAGCTGCATTCTGCAACTTGCCGTCTGCACTCTGTACACAAGCGGATGTACTGCCCAATATGCACACAACGCACTCCCACTGGAATCCATCACTCTGAGCGCTTACACTGTATCCCGATGCAGCCCGCACACACTTAATGCGGCAAAGATGTTTAAAGCTTTCTGCTCAAGCTAGTGCACAAGCAATGCACCAATCAAGACCATGCAGGTATATAAGCAAGTAATTGCAATCAGATCTGTCTCACAGAGCATAGCCACGACAAAGCAAAACAACTTTGCACAAATCAGGTCACTCGGGGCAAGGCCAACGCATGACTGCAAGTCTGCTTAGCAGCATACATGACACAAGCTTGGCCCTGAGGTTAAGCTCCACAAATGCCCAGGCCAAGCCCCACAAATGCAAGCAAGCTTGAAAGGATTGTTTATCTGTATCGGATGACAGCTCGTATAAGCTTGAGCAAAGATGTTGTCTCCGCAAGCTTACCTCCTGATAATCCGAAGCTATGGTGCAGCACTGGAAATATGTGTCCTTGATCCCAGGTAACAATTCTCTGCTATGGTGATGCCAGAGCCAACATGCCATGTCACGAAGCTCCAAAGAAATTATCACAGCAGATTCAAAGCAGTCGGTGCAGAGTATACTACCGTCTCAGATTAATTTTAACAGGCCCAACAGGGCATCCCTTGGAGCGAATGAAGGCTCGCTCATAGAGCCAGATACCTATCACATATAGCAACTGGACCAGCAACTCCATAAGAGTGCCCACGCCGGACAGAGTCGTCGCAGTGACCATACAAGCCATAGGTAGCCAAAAAATAAGAGCCGTGCCGTGTGAGTGAAATGCCAGCCAAGCACTGACAATAGTGTTATAGCAGATAGTGTGTGGCATATATGACCTCATATGACTTGCACATACCATACCCAATTCCATCTGCATCCCAATCTATTGGTATCACTGGACTCAAGGCAAGCTGCTGATCCCAAGATTTTTTGTAGTACGAAGACGGCAACACCTACCACCAGAGCAGCGTAAGAACAAGTGAAATTACCACGACCAGTGAGGGCCAGCAGCTGACGTCAACTGCTGCAAGGCACTGACATAGCCAAACCCACTGCTGTTATCTCATTGCTGGTAATATCCTGTGAATACTGCTAACACAGCTTAGCTAGCCGCTGCATCAGGCCAGGCAATACCGCCACATACACACACATACACACACCTTGGCAGCAGACAAGGTGGAAAACTGGTGACCTGATGCTGAAATTCCATACAACAAACAACTCCAACTGCTGCAAGAAGGGACATCGAGCACCCATGCATACGCCTTTGGAGATAAACCATTTACACTTTGCAATGGCACCACACCAAGGAACAAGCAAAACCTGCCACCTGCGTTAAGCTCGTCCCTGGAGGGACCACCAATTGCAAGTTACTTGCCCTCCCCAAGGCAAGATTTACATGGAGCTGCTGTATACCATATACGGGATCTTATCATAACATGCGTATTCAATCAATCAATCAAAACGCAAAACCAGCTATGCCAAAAGGGTCACTCAGGACCAAGCAGCACACGACCCCTGCTGATGAACAGAAGTCACACAACCCCATGCCGGCCAACCATATGGATACCCCTCGTACAGGTGAACCACTTAGGCAGGCCACATAAAACACTGCAACACAGATTTGAAGCCAGATGCAACGGCGTGACACCAAGAGGGCTAATTAAATGGAGCCCTAAACTGACGGAAACATGGGTGGAGGAGATCCCTCCGGATTAAGCAAAACCCTGGTGGGAGCTGCTGTTGGCTCCAACCAATTCAGGTTGACCCCTTCTGCTGCTGCATCTGCTGCTGGCTCTAGGAAAGGTACTGAGTAGCACTCTGCATATTGCACTGCAGCTTGCTGGCCCCTCTTCCCAGAAGCCCTCAAAGGTTTGCTTTCTTGCCCTGGGTGACTGAACTCCCTGAGCATCTTCCTCCAAACACACTTAAGCTGACATTTTCCTTCCCAATCCTCCTCAGAGACACCTACCACTCCCAGATCATTAAGCACACACTTCTCCCACCTCAGCGGAGGTGTGCCACGCCTTCCCCTCGTTGACACCCCATGCAAGGATGAAAACAGAGCTATATGCGGTAGCCTGCCAGCCTCCGTCCATGCGACCCACATGCCCTAGCCACCTCAACCTGTTGGTTGTGATCATGGCGGCCAAAGATGCAATACCACATACAGACCTGACATGTGCATTGCTGTGCCGATCAGAAAGTTTGACCCCAAGGATGCTCCTAAGACAGCTAGTATCATGCACCCGCTCAAGCATAAGTGACTGCTCTTTTGACAGGGCCCACGTCTCACTTCCAAAAGAACAGAATAGGCAACACATATGCCCTATATCACTTGACTTTGGTAGACACAGACAGATGCTTAGATCCCCACAGCTTTTTGAATGCGTTAAACCTGCCATATGCCCTCCCCTTCCTGATATTGAGCTCCACATCCAACTTGCCATCAGCTACAAGCACACTGCCGAGGTACTTGAACTGTGACACCTCTTTCACCACCCCCTCCCCGATAACCACCTCTTCTGTCTCCCGCTCAACTTCCACACTACCCTTCTTAGGCTAGTCAGCTTGATGGCCATGATCTCTGTTTTGCTGGCATTGATGCGTAAGCCCAGCCCAGCAGAAACCCTGTCCATCACCTGCAGCATGGTAGCAAGCTCCCCCCTATCGTTGCTCATCAACACCATGTCGTCTGCATACAGCAGAACCGACAGCACTTCTAGACTGCCCCTGCCCCACTTTTTACGCTGTAGCTTGCCATCAGCATGATATGCCAATTCCACGCCACAACCCTCTCGCATCTGGGCCAAAGCCTGCTTCACCACAAAGTCCATGTATATGTTGAACAACAAAGGAGAAATCACAGCAATAACAATAACTATATAATACTAATACTACTATAACAATAACAACATGCGTACTGCAAATCTATTATTAGAGCTCCAAGTAAGCGTTACTGCAAAGTGTATAAGAGCCGTTCAATGTGCTCATGCCGAGGACACAACAGACAGGGTTGTGTAGTGGGCCCACACCTACGTTCATTTGAAGATTCCCTGAGCACATGAAGCACAGGATCTCCTTATCAATATCCAGGCTATTGCATAACTTGAAATAATATGCCGTAGCAAACTCTGAAGTGTCATATACAGGCCCCGCATACTGTATCATATACTAATGTTGCAATTATCATTCAATCAATCAAAACGCAAGACCAGCAATGCCAATGGCCAAACAAACCTAGGCCACAAACACAAGGCTCCTGATCACAATCACGAAGCCACACAACCGATGGTGGATTTACCACACACAAGCTGAGGCTAGATGCAACGGCGTGCACACCAAGGGGAAACAAACACCACCACTATAACCCAAAACCTGCTCCACTTCCATCACACATGGGTGGCGGGGAGGCAGCAGGATCAAGCACCACCCTAGTAGGGGCTGGAGGTGGCTCCCACCACCTAGGTACTGGTGAACCACCAGCCTCCCAACCCCTGAAAGGCACCACATAGCGCTCCACGTGCTTATCAATAGCTTGCTTAGTGCGCCTTCTACACCTCACTAAACGTTGGCTTTCCCAAGGGTGCGTAAGATCCCACAACCTCTTCCTCCAAGCACTCTTAATCTGACATGAAGCCTCCCAACTCCCCTCATCTTGACCAAGCACCTTCAAGTCAGCACACACGCATTTCTCCCAGTATGGCGAGGCCTACCCACTGGCCTCGTTATGTCACCATGTAATGAAGAGAACAACGCAATATGCGGCAACCTGCCCTCCTCCATGCGGCCCACATGCCCCAGCCACCTCAGCCTATTTGCTGTGATGTATGCTGACAAGGTGGCTACCCCACATGATTTCCTGATATGCTCATTGGTGTGCCGATCTGACAGCCTGACCCCCAGGATGCTCCTAAGGCAGCTAGAGTGCACCCGCTCAAGCTTTTGCGATTGCACTTTGGTCAGGGACCAACACTCACTCCCAAACAGCAGAATTGGCAACACATATGCCTTATAACACTTCACCTTCGTAGCCAATGACAGATGCTTGGTACCCCACATCTTTTCAAACTGCTTAAACCTCCCCACAGCCTTGCCCCTCCTGATATTCAACTCCACATCCAACCTGCCATCAGTCACAAGCACACTTCCCAAGTACTTGAACTGTGACACCTCTTTTACCACACCTTCACTGATAACCACCTCTGGTCCTTGCTGCACTGGCACATCCCCCTCCTTCCAATCCTTGTCAATGGACAGGATCTCAGTCTTGCTTGCATTGATGCGCAACCCAAGACTAGCAGCAACCTTGTCCATCACTTGCAGCATGATCACCAACTCCTCCCTGCTGGGACTTAGCAACACCATATCATCTGCATACAGCAGAACAGACAACAGCTCCACACAGCCACCACTACCACACCCATCACGCTCAAGTTTCCCATCTGCATGATAGGCTAGCTTCACCCCACATCCCTCCGGCATCTGAGCCATTGCCTGCCGAACCACAAAGTCCATGTAGATGTTGAACAGCAAGGGAGCAATGACACATCCCTGCCGCACCCCGCCATGCACGTCAAACCACTCAGACACCACACCACCCATCCTAACAGCAGCCTGTGTGCCAGTATGCAAGTCCATCAGCAACTCTATCAGCTTTGTGTGTACCCCGTACACACGCAGGATGCGCCATAGCGTGTCTCGCGGTACAGAATCATATGCCTTACGCAAATCCACAAAAGCCATGAATAAGGGCTGATTGAATGCTACAGACTTAGAGATGACCTGGCGTATGGTGAACAGAGCATCAGTGAGGCCCTTCCCCTTCCTAAAAGCAGACTGGTTATCAAGCAGTTGTGCATTGATATGAGAACTGATCTTAGCCAAAATGACCAAGACATACACCTTCCCCGGTATACTTAGCAAGCTTATCCCCCTATAGCTATCTCTCACTTTGCGCTCTCCTTTGCCTTTATACAGTGCCACCAACAGTGCACGTTTCCACCCACACCGCCACAATGACCCTGTGCAACCACTTCAGCATGGTCCCACTGAGCTTTAGCAAACTCTGAAGTTATCATTATAATATATTTTATTCTATAAGCCCCCGGCTGTACCAACCTCCAGCCAGAGGGTCCAAAAACCACTGCGATCCATGATCTCTGAGGAACTGCCCGCATACAGATCGCCGAAGGTATTGGGCCACCATGCATACTGAGATGTGATCATGCATGGCAAATCTGCAAGTGTTACATGAACTAACGGCATCCGATCAAACCAGGACCTCCAAAATCCAATCAGGGACTGATGCCAGCAACATGACCAGTGGATGATGCACTTCTCCATCCCCACAGTCTTCAGCAGCGGATTTCCTGAGTAGTTCCGCAGTAGATCAGTTGCATATGGAGCCCCCAGCAAACCCTTTCACATCACTGTCAGTCCCCCATAAACAGCGGCACCCCCCATCACCTCAGTCTTTCGCCTGCCGCCGTAAGTCATCTATCCTCCAAGTCGAGGTCAGCAAAACCACGATAATCAAGGACATAGCACTCTTAACACTGCATTCTCCGAACTTACAGGTCATCCCCAGATTGCATGATGGCTGTATCAGCTGAGACTCTTGCCGTATGCAAGCGAGCACACCTCAGAATGATCAGATCATAATCAACCACATCAAAGCGAGCACACCTCATAATGATCAGATCATAATCAACCACATCAAAGCGAGCACACCTCATAATGATCAGATCATAATCAACCACATCAAAGCGAGCACACCTCATAATGATCAGATCATAATCAACCACATCAAAGCGAGCACACCTCAGAATGATCAGATCGTAATCAACCACATCAAAGCGAGCACACCTCAGAATGATCAGATCATAATCAACCACATCAAAGCGAGCACACCTCAGAATGATCAGATCATAATCAACCACATCAAAGCGAGCACACCTCAGAATGATCAGATCATAATCAACCACATCAAAGCGAGCACACCTCAGAATGATCAGATCATAATCAACCACATCAAAGCGAGCACACCTCAGAATGATCAGATCATAATCAACCACATCAAAGCGAGCACACCTCAGAATGATCAGATCGTAATCAACCACATCAAAGCGAGCACACCTCAGAATGATCAGATCATAATCAACCACATCAAAGCGAGCACACCTCATAATGATCAGATCATAATCAACCACATCAAAGCGAGCACACCTCATAATGATCAGATCATAATCAACCACATCAAAGCGAGCACACCTCATAATGATCAGATCATAATCAACCACATCAAAGCGAGCACACCTCAGAATGATCAGATCATAATCAACCACATCAAAGCGAGCACACCTCATAATGATCAGATCATAATCAACCACATCAAAGCGAGCACACCTCATAATGATCAGATCATAATCAACCACATCAAAGCGAGCACACCTCATAATGATCAGATCATAATAAACCACATCAAAGATTCAGCATAGCTTGTGTTTGTTTCAGCACTGCAGGACAGACCCTGCTTTTCTTGTACCTTCTTGTACGCCGCACTCTCCCGTGCTTTGAATAGCTGTACCAACCTCCAATACTTGAGCAATAAGCCCAGGGATCACGGAACGGCTGCCCAAGACCGTCAAAGCTAGCCAACTCATGCATGCATCATGCAGCCTGCTGGATGATCCCCGCAATGGACTATGTACAACATTTGATTGACTTTGACTGACAAGTGACTGACAGGCAAGGGTATCGGTTAAACCACAGCGTTCCAAAACCACAAAGGAGCCCCCCCCCCCTCCATTGAAGCCTTAGATGAAGGAGCTGTTGAGAAGCTGAAGCGCCTCTTCAATGGTATAGGTGTAATTGGCTGCAATACCCGCTCTGAAAGCATTGATGAGGGTAATAGCATCCAGCTGTCTGCGCCCATCCTCCTCTGCTGCAACCTGAACCTGCACAGCCGCGGCACAACACAGAATAATCATATTAATATTATAGTAGGGAATGCTTTTACAAGATCAATAGTCTAATAGAGGAAGGATAAACAACTTTGATGATTTTGTTTCCAGGTGCCAACCCAGCCCAGCTGAGAACCCCAGTGGTCACCTAGTCACCACAACATCTAGTGACTATACCTGAAAAATGATGCAAAGGCACACGATTAGCTGGGTTGATGGCGGCTGAGTGGTGAGTCACGCACATTCCACAACTCCTGACCAGCTCCGGAGGTTGGACACAGGTAATGGCAAAGCAGGGGAGAGTGCGTATGAGGAAAGCAGGGTAGACTTTCATGCAGTGATGGAACAAAAAATCAGGGTGCAGCAATTAAAGCAGTTTGCATCCACCACCCCAAACCTAGATCAGCTCAGACCAGTTCTACTAAACATCGTTGGGGAAGCAAAAGGACAGTGGCCACCACTTGCCCTCTAGGGTCATTTCATGCACTCGCTAGGAGGCAAGACTATACAGTTGGGCAGAAAGCCCATTGAGACACACTGCTGAGTAAGGGTAAGTGAAACTGGCCATTTGTAACATGCATGGAGTAAATCTGGAACACTGGTAAGCCAAATGCAATGAAGAGCAAAGGTGTGCTTCAAGCTTTTGCTGTAGTCGCACCAGCAGCCCACCCATGCTGTCACAAAGCAAATCGTGCTAGCTCAAGCTACTGCCCTTAGTAGACCCATGACAGCTACAGCCATTAGCAAACCAGGCACCTAAATTGCAGGTTCGGCTTGGGTAGTTTCAAGCAAAGGGCGCCCTTCCCTCCACCCCAAACTTGCCTTTTGTATCTCCTGCCTGTACCAGCTGAACCCAACTGGCCTTGTGCTCAGCAATTGGCCCTGTTTTGTGCAACCGCCGTCTGCTGCGTCCCTACGATCCACACAAGGGCAGCCACCTCCGCTAGCAAGACAGTTGCTGCTTTTCCCAGCCAAGTACTGCTGCCAGATAGGGGTGTGGGTGTAGAACCTTCCGGATGCCTGGCGCTGGCCACCGTTACGAGGACTAAGCCCGGTGCTGCTGAACAATCCGTTGTCAACCACAGGGAAGCCGTTGTCGATGAGGAATGGCGAGTAAGCTCCTGGTTCAAAGGTCCTGTGGCAATGCAATCCACCATGTCAAAAAGCTAAACATTGATCAGATTGTAAACATTCGTGATGGTGGCATGGCAGAGTGTTTAAGTGAGGTGCAAGTGCAGGCCAATAACACATTGCACGTGCTGCAAATGTAATGCTGTCACATCTTGTCATGCAAACTCGCTCAAGGCAGATGACGGAAGGCGTCTCCTCATCTGTCCATGAGGGCCACTCGCTCACAGACAGATATTGAATAGGCCACATTTACGGTGCAGCTGCACAAGACAGGCACTAGAGCCAAATCATTGGTTATTACGCCAAATAAGGGATGGGTCTTCGTAGCTGCCTTTAAGAGCCCCTCTTGGACAGACGCAAAGGAGAGTGGTCTTGCAAGGCGTGGTGCAGGTCAGATTTGGCAAAACAATGCTGCAAACCACTGCAGGCATGTCGAGCAAGCCGCAAAATATTCTTTCCAGCGATCGTCCTCATCATTGCCAGTATTTCGTGTTAGTCGCTTCTCTCAGGTAATCATCAGCAAGATGCTGTGAGTGGTTTCTCCCACAATTATATCTGGCCCCTTTGCAAACCAAAAGGCACCCCCACCCTCACACCACTAAAAACCGGCTGGAGTCATGCTTGGGTCCTGCACGGCCCAGAGGGCTACGCAGTTCTCTTCTTACAAACCAGAAGGCACCAAGTTAATTATTCCACTATAACACAGGAAACCAAATAACCACCCTGCCAGGCGGGCCAGTGAACGGCATCCGCGCTACTATGACCTATCTGACAATACGTCACATTGTTCAGAAAATCAGAATAGTTGCAGCTGTTAAACCACTTGTCTACGCACACATAAGCGACTTAACTGCTCCTTTTTTGTACGTATCCTGGATCCAGTTTAGGGTTCCAGTTGAATAGCCCTGTTGGCGTGCACGCCGTTGCATCTGGCTTCAACTCTATGCTACAGTGTTGCATGTGGCCTGGGGTTGTCTAACTCCATTCCATCAGGGGTCGTGTGCTGCTTGGTCTTGAGTGACCTTTTAGCATAGCTGGTTTTGCGTTCCGAACAAGTGATTGATCCTGGAAGGACTATCTGGATTTGCTACAGAGATGGTTGCACGCTCTCACCTGGATAATGATGTAACTGGGGTGGTGTAGTAAGTGGAGCTGCCAGTGGAGATGGCGATGATGTCACCCACCTACAATACGGCAAAAGCAGCAGGAAACATCGACATCAGGTGATGGAAAGCAGCACTAACAATCTCAAAAGACGGCAGATGTCATCAACATGAGTCAAGTGAGCCCATTGCGACGGTACGGCAGCCCTTGCGGCAGATGGAAAGCCAAACTCACCGCGAGCCTGCTTTAGGGTTTAGGGTTTTAGGCCTTAACTATAGCCTAAAACCAAACTCAGTGTAAGCCGGCTTCTTGCAGGCCTTGTTAGAACCCACCAAAAAGAGCTTACTTGAGCTCTCATGCATGCCGGTTTCAGACTTGATGTGAATTGTGCTCATTAGACAGATTTCATGCTGCAAATCGCTGCATAGGAGGCTGCTCCACCGCTGCCAGACAAGCATTGATGACCAGGAGGTTTGCGTAGAGATAATCAAATGAAGCACTCAGGTGAGAGTGCGGACGAGAAAAGCAGGGTCTGTCATGCAATGCTGGAACACAGACAAGCAGGGTGCAGCGAACAAAGCAGGTTGCAAAGAATTGCCAATGAAATTGATGACCATCTGATGACATTTAGAAGCATCCTGAAGTGGTCATTAACAATTCCGCTCCTATGTTTTCCAGAATCCCTATAACATCTCTTTGGCTTCTCCTAAAGGTTCTGTGACAAGCTTCACAGAGGAGGCTTACTACTAACTTAGGATCTAGGGTTTGGGAATTTAGGACATCCCCAAACCCTAAAGTATTTCTGTTAAAACTGCAGATCGCCCGTTACTACTGCTACTGCCCATGGCACTGCTGAGTGGTGGTGGTTTGGTGGTGTCACCTGTACGGCATCCAGGCGCTTGAAAGTGCCTGGCCCGGCAATAGCAGACTGCGGACTACCAAGCGAGATATTGGTTGTCATAAGAATGACGCCATGGTTTGGAGAAGACCTCAACTTCTTGGGGGTGCCATCTGCTGCTTCGTAATGCAGGTTTACGTATTCAAAGGCAACTGGGGCCTGCAGTCAGCATATAGCAGACAAGAAAAACAATGAAAAGAGTTAGCAGATAAGAAAAACACCCTACTCCAGTCGTCCCAAACACCCTTACCCCCCCGCCCCCCCCCCCCCCCAAATCAACCCCCAGGTAGCCGGCTACAAGCCCACACAGCAAATACCTTTTGAACATTGTGCAGAACTCCAAAGCAGAACGACCTGGCAGCCTAGTGTTACAAACTGACATCAATCAATCAATCAATCAAAACGCAAAACCAGCTATGCCAAAAGGTCACTCAAGACCAAGCAGCAAACTGACATGCTAGGCATTATTGTAGTGACTATATATAGGGTTCAGGGTTTCAGAGGAGCTAGCGCGTCGCTCCTTGCTTTTGCTTGCGCAAAACCTATGCTTGCGCTCCGAAGGAGGCAAAGCGAAGAAAGAGAGTGCGACTCTAAACCCTAACCTGCAAAGCTGTCTGAATACTCTCAGCCACCTAGTGTTGCTAACTTACATGCTGGCCATCGACCTGATGCAAATTTATGCATAATGCCCTAAGAACGCGCCCAACTGTAGCAAAGAGCCAAGGGCACAAACTTACATGCTGGACATTGTTGTAGTAGTAGACGTCGCAGAAAGCTGCGGTGAAGCTTTCCACAAGGGCGTCGGTCCCCAAACTTGGCTTGAGGCACTCTATCTGATCACCTATGGCCACCTGATCCATTCTGATTGTAGATACCTGTCCTGGAGAAATTAGCTTCCTTACTAAGGCATCAGAGGGGAAGCAGATCGCATCCACTGCAAATACATAGGAATGCACAGAGTGGGCGCATGGAAGTCAGCACACTGTTTGAGGAGGGCTCCTCCTTTGCTCACAAGTAACGCAGCCCTCTGCTGCTCTATCTCTCGCACTTGCTCATCCCACCCCACTAAAAAACTGGTTACAGAGTCCTGCTGGAGTGATACAGGGCCCCGACGGCTGTGCAGTGGTCTGTCTGAACAAGTAGCCGTGCCCTCAGAGGTTGAATGGGTACAGATGATCAAAGCAGGGTGGAGTGATGCGACAAGGACAGCAGGGTCTATCATGCAGTAGTACACTGTCGACAGGTGGCGAGGCAGGGTGGATACATGGAGTATCAGGACGCTGCTGTATTTGCATATCATCTGCAGATACTACATTTCCTTCAAGCCCGCAGGGCCCTACTGGCTAAAATTCCTGGGACAAGGGCCGTCTAAGATCAGTTGTGGGCGGTTAGTTGAGGGTTCAGGAGAATCAGGCTTAGTCCCTGTGCGTGTGTGTCTCCGTGAATCTTACGTTGAAAAACCCATCGGCACGCCTGCGGTGCCACAGTTCACCACAGGGGACGCAAGACCACTAACCACAACTAGAGCCAGGAAATTTTGAACATCATTCCACACTTTGAGCTCCATGATCATGCAAGTCCGAGCAGTTACAACAATGCAAAACACTAGCCCTGGAGGAAGCGCACACACATTTTTTAATTCTGAAGTCCCTGAAACGGCGCTTGGACCCTTGATCCCTGGAGGAACGGAGATAGTACTAGCTTTTCAACCTCAGTCTAGCTATGCCGCCAAAATAATGAGCTTTTCACCATGTCCAATGAAAACCACAAGGTTATATCAAGGCTCCAACCTCTGTGACACATAGTACTAGTTTGCTGCTGTCTGTTCCACCTGGCTGTTTTCTTAGAACAGCTTGAGGTGCGGGGCCTATGGCACTTTTTGCTATGGCAAATCATGAAACGTAATAATACTAGTTTGCTGCTGGTCTCGCACTTACAGTTGAATATGAGGCCAATAGTTGGAGCCTCCTGAGGTGTACCATCTGGCGTTGTACAGGCGGAAACATTGCCTGAGAACACATTGCCACACACCACCCTGACAATGGGGGGAACGCCCGTAAACACAGAGCTACGTACGGACAGCAGGAAAGAGCAAGCAAGAGAGGCAGGGTCAAGATGTGAGTTCTGATATCATGTGAGCTTACCTTCTGATGTTGTGTGTTTCCTATGTTATGTGGGGTTGAAAGAGCTGTAAGCATTGGTAAACACCCTAAAAATGAAAGTGTGCGCTTGCAAGCGTCTGAGTGTGAACTGCTCAGACTCCAGCCTTGCAGCCCTTTCTTGACAGCAACCATTTGGTCAATTTGCACGCGCCTTTGTACGCTATGGTAACATGAATCTCAAGATAGCGGGGAGAATCAGCAATCATTGTTCACAACCATCTCCTCCCTTGCTCAGGCTTAGTGAGTTATGTTGCTCCACTTCATTGTCATCAGAATCAGCACAAGCAAGAATTAGAACAGAACCAGACTAGACCTGGAGGTTGGTTTAAAGGTTGGTACAGGCAATCAAAGCAGGGAATCTTCGACCCAGCACTATCCTTCGAAGATTGGGTACAGGGAATCAAAGCAGGGTAGAGTGATGCGACAAGGAAAGTCGAGGTCCTGGAAGCAACATGACAGGGTTAGTGCGGGAGGGAAAGACGTACCAGACATACCAGCATCCTTGGCAGACTACAATCAGCACCCTGGATCAGATTACAATCAGACTACAATCAGCACCATGGACCAGATTACAATCAGACTAGAATCAGCACCATGGATCAGATTGCATTCAGACTACGATCAGCACAATCAATCAAATCAATCAAAACGCAAGACCAGCAATGCCAATGGCCAAACAAACCTAGGCCACAAACACAAGGCTCCTGATCACAATCACGAAGCCACACAACCGATGGTGGATTTGCCACACACAAGCTGAGGCTAGATGCAACGGCGTGCACACCAAGGGGAAACAAACACCACCACTAAAACCCAAAACCTGCTCCACTTCCATCACACATGGGTGGCGGGGAGGCAGCAGGATCAAGCACCACCTTAGTAGGGGCTGGAGGTGGCTCCCACCACCTAGGTACTGGTGAACCACCATCCTCCCAGCCACTGAAAGGCACCACATAGCGCTCCACATGCTTATCAATAGCTTGCTTAGTGCGCCTTCTACACCTCACTAACCGTTGGCTTTCCCAAGGGTGCGTAAGATCCCACAACCTCTTCCTCCAAGCACTCTTAATCTGACATGAAGCCTCCCAGCTCCCCTCATCTTGACCAAGCACCTTCAGATCTGCACACACGCATTTCTCCCAGGTATGGCGAGGCCTACCCACTGGCCTCGTCATGTCACCATGTAATGAAGAGAACAACGCAATATGCGGCAACCTGCCCTCCTCCATGCGGCCCACATGCCCCAGCCACCTCAGCCTATTTGCTGTGATGTATGCTGACAAGGTGGCTACCCCACATGATTTCCTGATATGCTCATTGGTGTGCCGATCTGACAGCCTGACCCCCAGGATGCTCCTAAGGCAGCTAGAGTGCACCCGCTCAAGCTTTTGCGATTGCACTTTGGTCAGGGACCAACACTCACTCCCGAACAGCAGAATTGGCAACACATATGCCTTGTAACACTTCACCTTCGTAGCCAATGACAGATGCTTGGTACCCCACATCTTTTCAAACTGCTTAAACCTCCCCACAGCCTTACCCCTCCTGATATTCAACTCCACATCCAACCTGCCATCAGTCACAAGCACACTTCCCAAGTACTTGAACTGTGACACCTCTTTTACCACACCCTCACTGATAACCACCTCTGGTCCTTGCTGCACTGGCACATCCCCCTCCTTCCAATCCTTGTCAATGGACAGGATCTCAGTCTTGCTTGCATTGATGCGCAACCCAAGACTAGCAGCAACCTTGTCCATCACCTGCAGCATGACCACCAACTCCTCCCTGCTGGGACTTAGCAACACCATATCATCTGCATACAGCAGAACAGACAACAGCTCCACACACCCACCACTACCACACCCATCACGCTCAAGTTTCCCATCTGCATGATAGGCTAGCTTCACCCCACATCCCTCCGGCATCTGAGCCATTGCCTGCCGAACCACAAAGTCCATGTAGATGTTGAACAGCAAGGGAGCAATGACACATCCCTGCCGCACCCCGCCATGCACATCAAACCACTCAGACACCACACCACCCGTCCTAACAGCAGCCTGTGTGCCAGTATGCAAGTCCATCAGCAACTCTATCAGCTTTGTGTGTACCCCGTACACATGCAGGATGCGCCATAGCGTGTCTCGCGGTACAGAATCATATGCCTTACGCAAATCCACAAAAGCCATGAATAGAGGCTGATCGAATGCTACAGACTTAGAGATGACCTGGCGTATGGTGAACAGAGCATCAGTGAGGCCCCTCCCCTTCCTAAAAGCAGACTGGTTATCAAGCAGTTGTGCATCGATATGAGAACTGATCTTAGCCAAAATGACCAAGACATACATACACCTTCCCCGGTATACTTAGCAAGCTTATCCCCCTATAGCTATCTCTCACTTTGCGCTCTCCTTTGCCTTTATACAGTGCCACCAACAGTGCACGTTTCCACTCCACTGGCGCTTTCCCTGACTCCCACACCGCCACAATGACCCTGTGCAACCATTTCAGCATGGTCCCACTGAGCTTTAGCATAGGCGCTGCGATACCATCAACCCCAGGAGCTGCCCCATTACGACAGGCAAAGACAGCTTCTTCAACCTCCTGCACAGTAGGTGGCTGAGCTGCTGCTTCACTCTGCTGGTTTGCACCTTGCCCTGCCTCCATCTTCTGCACTAACTCCTCAATGGTCTGCTGCATTTGCTGGTCGAGCTTGGCAGGGCAGTTGAGGACATCAGCAAAGTGCTCAGCAAAGCACTTCACCACCTCCTCCCTGCTTTGGAACAGCTGCTTGCCATCAGCACCCCCTAGCACAGCTGTAGGAGCAGCAGAGCTACTGCCCTGCTGCTCCTTGAAGATCCGCTGGACATGCTTGTGGAACACGGCTAGATTACCAGCTTTTAGAGCATGTTCCGCAAACAGCGCTTGCTGCTTGAAGTACCGCTCCTGATCCTTCTTAACCGCTCGCCTAGCAGCATTATTGGCCTCCCTGTAATCTGCCCTGGTAGCATCATTAGGAGAGGACAGCACCGCTGCATGTGCTGCATGTTTCCGCTCAATCTTCTGCAAGGTCGCATCGGATATAGCGAAATCTCGGCGCCGCTGCTGAGGCTTGAGGTTTAGACCAGCCTTATGGGCTGCTTGGCTGGCTGCCGCTGTTAGCTGTGTCCATTCGTCTTGTGCGCTCTGCAACTGAGCCCCTACCAGACGGCTGAACTGGTTAGACATTGCCAGCTCAAAGCACTGCTGAGTTGCTGCAGATTCTTGCAGCCGGCTGCAGTCATAGGGCCGTGCTGGCTGTCCCTTCGCACTGTGCTGCTTGGCCACTGACAAGCGGAGGCGCATCGTAAGCACCAGCATTCTATGATCAGAGCCACCTGTATCAAAGCTGCGAAAGACCCTGCAGTCTGTCGCACTTGACATGAACCGCTTGGAGACAGCTATGTAATCGATGACCCTGAGCACATCCTGCTTGTTTCTATTAACCATCTTGTGAGTAGCAGTCCGGTAATTGCTGTGCTTGAAGAAGGTGTTGGCTAAGCGAAGGTTCAAGGCACCAGCCAGCTGCAAGAGTCGCTCACCATTCCCTGAAGGCTGCTGCTTCCCAAAGCCATGAGGCCCCATAACACCCCCATACGGTTCTGGATCAGTGCCAACCTGGGCGTTGAAGTCACCCAGAAGGACTAGCATGTCCCTGGAAGGCAGCGCTGCCAAGATAGCTTCCAACTGCAGGTAGAAAGCTTCCTTGACCTCCTCAGGGGTGGACTCGGTATCAGTCGGCGAATATGCTACCACGATTGAGGCGTTTATCCCACTGCTGATTCTCACACGGACTACCAGGATTCGCTCACTGACAGCAGACCAGTCGATTAGGCAACGGGACCACTTCGAGTTAAGAAACACGCCCACCCCATGTTGCCGTGGCTGACCCTCTGGCAGCCCGGACCATATCAACTGCCAGTCCTTCGTAACATTACGACATCCACTACCCGGTATCCTGCTTTCAGCAACACCACAGGCTCCAACGCCAAGGCGAGACAGCTGCATGACGTAAGAGGATAGCTTGCTCTGTACCGAAGCATCGTCACTGCCGAAAGTTCTGCAGTTCACGAAGCTGAGGCGTTCGGACCCCGTCTTAAGCAATCGCAAGTGCTCAACAGGCCCATGCCTCTTGCTGTGCACGTTGCGAGGTCGTTTGACCCGGTTGCATGGCTCAGTGACCAGCTGTGCGCTGCAACTGGCGCGCATGCCCCCTGGACGAGACAGGGACGCACACACGGGATCCAGCTGCCTTCACCGAGTTCTAAACTCCCTACTAGTTCACTTTACAGGCTCGGCGGTAACATGCCTAAAAAAGACATGTCACCGCCAAGCAGAGCGATGTATGTTCCAGTCTTCGTCCTAAAAGACGCCCAGTTACCAGTTAGACGATCAGTTAGACGATCAGTTAGACGATCAGTTAGACGATCAGCACCCTGGATCAAATTACAATCATACTATAATCAGCACCATGGATCAGATTACAATCAGATTGCAATCAGCACTCTGGATCAGATTACTATCAGACTACAATCAGCACCATGGACCAGATTACAATCAGACTGGAATCAGCACCATGGATCAGATTGCAATCAGACTACAATCAGCACCCTGGATCAAATTACAATCATACTATAATCAGCACCATGGATCAGATTACAATCAGATTGCAATCAGCACTCTGGATCGGATTACAATCAGATTACAATCTTGTAATCAGCAGCCTGGCCATTTCAGCTTTTCAGCACGCTGCCAGCCTTTTCAGTTCAACGATCAGCTCAAAATCTAGGTTTGGGGTGGTGCATGTAACCTGCTTTATTCGCTGCACCCTGCCTTTTTGTTCCAGCACTGCATGACAGACCCTGCTTTCCTCGTACGCATTTTGCACTGTTTTGATTACCTGTACCCAGCCTCCAGCTGCCTGGACCACCTCCAAACATTACAGCTCGTCAACGGGTATTGTGCTCACACTGCTAGCTCTTAGGTTTTTGGGATTAGGGTAGGGTTTTAGGGTTAGGTAGGATTTAGGGTTCAAATCCTGAACTCTAACGGATATGATGCTCATACTGCTATAGCTTATTGAACAGGCACGCACAGAGCACTGATTCCTGCGCGCACTTCATGATCATCCCTAGTCATCAGAACCCCACTGTGATAAACATTGGGCTGTGAGAGTGTGCCAGCATCGAATAAACGCTATGATTGGCTCTTGCTACTTCCATTGTTCCATCGAGCATTCCTAAGGGCTTCATGGTGCAACAGGGAGATCCCTATTTAGACAGAATCATCAGTAGAATACATATGCATTTAAAAGCGCTAAACCCATGCGCTTGCACTGCTCACCCCAAAACGACATTGAATTTGCCGGCATCAATGTCAGCTGCCGTGAGTGTCACCATTAGAGTTTGAAACTCGAGGCAAGCAGGATAATTGCCGGCTCCATTATTGCACTGGGTGTTGTTAGACTGTGTGGAGAAGAAATTCTCCCAGCCTGCAAACAGCACGGGACAAAGATGCCATTATCAAATATTTGTACAATGCCACAACAGAAGGCCCCGGACCTCAAGCTGTAGGTCAGCAAGGCGGATATAGGTACATGATTGATTGGTCTGAATGGTCATATATGTAAACATGATTAATCTTGTTTCAGTCAGGGAGCACCCCATCTATATTTGAGAACCAAAGCACCTACTAAGAACAGCTGCCGGCAAGCCATTCTTTCAAATTCAATTGTGAAGCTTCTAATCACCTCCCGCCCCTTACAAGCATAACAAGCAGATTACCTTGCTGTTCTTTGTGACAGCTTGAGGTGAGGGGCCTATGGCACTTCTTGCTAGGGCATATTATGACAAACTGACAGATGTTTATGCCCTAATCGGTCATTCTTGCCCCTGGTGCCTGTTGCGTGTCCCGTGTGCCCACTTCTGTGCTCTAGCAACGCCCTACCTCAGAAAAATCCTATGCAAGTACCCTTTTCACCTGCCCGGCACGCACAAGATCAAATTCACGGTTCAAGGGTAGGGTTTCGGGGTACAGGTCCCTTACCTTCATCTGCCAAGCCCCTCCCCCCCTCCCCCTCCCCCTCCCTACCCCCTCCCCTACCCCAAACTCCAGCCTCCATCTGCCAGGCGCAAGATGTGATGTCCTTACCGTTAGGCTCAGCCAACCATGTATTATAGGTATCTTCGTCGGTGGTGACCCCGCAGATGACAGATTCCCCAGAAACAGCGACATCAGATGCATTAAAGGGTATGGTTACATTCACTTGACTAGTGCTGATCACAACTTGACTGACACCAGTGTTAGGGCCAGCTTCCACCAGGCAAGCCTGAACAACTTGAACTGAACAGCAAATGCAGGACATCAGATCAGATCAGATTAAATCAGCCAGAGCAGACCAGATCATAAGCAGCAGTCGTCACGTCTGTCAGATCAGGGCTGTGGGGGTTTTGCAATGCATGATCAGTAAACAGCAGAGGTATCTTTGCACCATACTGTCCAGGGTTTAGTTGCATGAACTAGAGCCGTAGGGGGGAATGGTTGGTGACTATCTGAGTAGCAAGTTCAAGGCCTTGTAGCGGTCTGTGGTCATTGTGGTCTAGCCGCATGCTCAAGCAGAGGATGTACTGACATTAAGTGGGTACTGACCAATATGTCCTGTCACTGTTCAATCAGTGTCACCAAGGATGACAGAACCCTGCCTTCATTCAAAGCAGCAGGTAACATGTACTACTGCTGCTGGCGGGCCCGTAAAGCCTGCAACCAGCATTAGGCCTCCCGATAATACTCAGGACTGAGTGGGATCTGCTTCATTCTAAGCTGCTCACCTGGGGGTATGTCACAGAAGGTCCCACTGAAGCCATTGATGCACTCGCACTTCCCGGCCACACAATTGCCATTGGGACCACAGTTCACCCCACTGCAGGGGTCAACTGCGGCAAGCAGTCAATGCATACACAGTGGAACTGTCAATCCTATCCCGTGAAAGGATGAGCGGCAGCAGAGGTTAAAGTGGCAGGTGACAGAACCCAACTAGACGCGATTGGCAAGTAACCTCTGAGATGATTGGCAAGTAACCTCTGAGATGATTGGCAAGTAACCTCTGAGATGATTGGCAAGTAACCTCTGAGATGATTGGCAAGTAACCTCTGAGATGATTGGCAAGTAACCTCTGAGATGATTGGCAAGTAACCTCTGAGATGATTGGCAAGTAACCTCTGAGATGATTGGCAAGTAACCTCTGAGATGGCACTTGGTTAAGGCATGAGTTTACACATGGGCCAAACATGCACATTCCGTCAAGTCAGCCCTTTCACAGCATGTGTTAGGAGAGTGCAATGTCTCTTAGGAGCTAGATTTCATGGACTTTTTCAATTTTGACTGGTCTGCTGCAAAAGTATACTATAAGGCAAGGTTTGAAACGGACTGGTGTATTTACTACCTTGCAGCATTGGCTTGTGAGCTATAGCAATGCATGTTGATATCATACATTCTGCCTGTTGATACATCAGTAGGAACAAGAGAAGGAGTATTGCAGCAGCAGCAGGGCAACAGCAGCAGGGCAACAGCAGCAGCAGCGGAGCAGCAGCAGCAGGGCAACAGCAGCAGCAGCCTGCATTTGTGTAGTCCCACAAGGGCAGGCTGCCCGCCTCCAGTCTGAATCTACCAGGAGACCTGCAAGCGAGTCAAGATCCTTCACACTGCCATAACCCCACACTCACCAGGAGCAGCGCAGGCAGGTCGCCCGCCTGGACCAGGTCTCCAGGCAAAGCTCCACCCACTTGCACGGCAGACAGGGGCGGTACCAGCCACGGGATCACCACCACCAGTACCACAGGTGAAGGAGCATGAGCTGCCAGAGGGGACCGGGGTAGAGCAGTTGAAGCGAGCATCGCTTGTGCCATCCTCAATGCTAAAGCCACTGTTGTCAGGTGTGATTGGGCACCCTGCAGAATCACATGGTTATTATAATTGATATTATTTATTCATGTTATGCCATAGGCCCCGCACCTCAAGCTGTCACAAAGAACAGCGAGGTGGAACAGAATACGGCTTGTCTTCACAGGGTTAGCTAGTAAAACTACTTCAATTTTCTGATGCAACGATTGTGCTCTAGCTTGCGCCCAGCAATGACCGCAGTAATTGATCATCAATCATGTAGCACACTGATCTGGTTATGCGTGCAGTTAGCGTGCGTGCACTGTGCACAATCAGCTAACTTGGCATAGCCCAGCCACTGCATTGCAGTGCATGGATGGCAGTGACAGTGCTCAATGGCTCATGGCTTAAGTGTTCTCTGCAGATTGTCGTTGCTTGGAGTTGGAAGTGTGACAGCATGAGATTACATATGCACAACATAGCTTGGGAATGAAGTCAGTCAGTTTTAAGGTGAGCACTTGTATTTGAGTAAGAAGCAGGTCCGACGACGTAATGCACACAAGCAGATATGGCTGCAGTGCAAAAGCAAACCCCACACCCCTAACAAACTGGTTGGAGTCATGCTTGGGTCCTGCAGGGCCCGGAGGGCTGTGCAGTGGTCTCTCTTAACAAAAACGCTTTCGCAGCTGAAGACTTGACTACCTCTCCTAACTCACCACTGCACCAGTAGGAGCTGATCCACTCTGATTTGAGGAACTTGTATCCTGGTAAGCAGCAGCAACAGCAAACACGTATCAATGTGAAAATGGTCACTCGGCATATGCTAGAAAGCCCCAAGAGGAGTTGATTGCTGTCCTCTATCTGTCATTTTTAAGGAGCAACACACAACATCTATGATATCAAACTGGTCCCATCACGGAAATCGTGTTCTGCATACACACCTCTTCGTTCCTCTAAATGCTCACATGATATATAATGACTTGATGTTGGGACTTGAACAAACGACCCTCCCTCAAGCAACCCCACTCAACCCTTTCTGGGGGAGCTCTCCCTCTCACACACAACGTGTATCGACTAGGAGTAGATTATGTGAATGTTGGAATGAGAAGCACAAGAGGAGGGGGAGGCCTGCCAAGAGCAAGTGCATCCCCTTGCACAACTGTTGTACATCACGCAGAGTGCAAGTGTGTGCCCCTGCACCTTGTGAGATGGTTGTGGATCGGCTGGCCGTTCAAAACCTAGACATTACAAGCATGAAGAACTACCGGTAGCGCAAAGGCCATTTGTAGACCAATGAATCTAAGGCACTCAGCACTAGGACACAATGATAAAGAACAGCGGGCAGCAGCAAGCAACTTGAAGGAAATGTTGTACTTACCAGTGAAAAGCCCGATAGTGCGCGTACTCGAGACAGTAAACATATTACGCGCCAATGCAAGACCACCGCCACCCTTCATCGACCTGAGCCTTTGCATCACCTGCCTGCCCGCCGGAGTATTGGGCGTTCGAGCCTGTACGGTGTAGATGACTTGACCGGCCTTGCTGCCCTTAGCACATATGACAGTTGAGGTCACAGGAGAAACTCCCATCATGACACCCCTGAAGCTGCGGCTGGTCCTCATTGTGGTGCGGGCATAGTTTGCCAGCTTCGCCCCGTAAGCGGCGTTGCATGCTCTGCCAGCGAAGGTGATCTGCCAGATCCCAGTCGTAGAGAAGTCCCACGCACAGTAGCCCACTGGCCACCAGCGGAAGTATGGCCATCCGAAGAACGTGCTGGTCGTGACGGTGTCTGCGGTTTTTGACACCGCGTTGTCTGCATCCAAGTCCACAAACACAGTTTCTCCAGTCACAAGGCCATCAAAGCTTGTGAAGAGCGCCAGAACCACCAGTAACAACGCCGATGAGTCATATAGCTTTGCCATGCCGTAGTTTGGTGCGTGCAAACACCTTGCCATGTGACAGGAATGAGCTCGACACCTCATGAACGTGCTAGATCCAGTGGTCCCAGCCATGTCACTGCATACCTGCTTTAAGTGCTACACGTCTATTGCACAAACGCATGTGCCGAGCCGTCTGACCGGGGTAGCCAGATCCCAGATCCCTGTAAGCAGTGGCACGTGCGTGTATTGCACGTCACGACAAGTTGAGTCACTTTGCAACGGACTCCTGGCAGTAAATGGACCTGTCCTAGTCGGGAGCCCACACTCAATCATCCTGCGAATGCGCAGCCGGCTGTCATGGTTCAAGACAACATAGGTGCGCCGGTGCAATATGACGTTGCATGCCTGGGCCCACCACTGTACGGGAACCCGCTTCCTGCCGGTAATTGAACGGCGATACGTATCGTATTGTAAGATAAGTTACGATACATTACGAGCAACATAAGCGATGGCCGAAGCACCTCCAGAAATACGTTGCGATACGTTGCCAGTACGCTCGTCCATGCGAGCTTTCACATCGCCCCTAATCGCCCCTAAGCAACAGTTCTTTCACTATGTTGGTGGCATCTCACCCAATGCATGCAAACAGTGTTTACAAGTTACATTGAAGGATGCTTGGCCAGCCAGGTTCCTTTCGTACTTGATCCCTAACCAAGATGTCATCGAGATGTTCACGAACATCTTGCACGAGGTGGGCTGAAGTACCCTAAAGACGCAGTAAGAGACATGCAATGCATGCGTGGGTCATGGGTAGCCAGTATACATCACGAGCGCGAGTATTGAGGTTTTGTAGTGTCATCTATGCAAATGACTGAATGCAAAACTGCCACATGCATAATGTTCCTCTTCACGTGCACTGCAGCACGGGATGGTTGTGGCACGTGGCCCAGCAAGCAGGATGTGGCGAAGGCCCAGGAGGTTTTAGCATGAAGCGGCAGAGCTTCATTCCTTACAGGCTGACATTCAAGCCAGGGCGATATCAGGTCCTTGAGGCAACAGGTGCGATGTTAGCCTCCTTTTTACAAGTGATCTCAGGAATGGCCTTAGAAAAACTTACATAAAGTCCCTTGAAATGCACAGGCCCTCGTTCCAGAGGTTTTTACTACCTTCTAACAAGTGCAATCAACTCTGATGTCCACGATGGTAGTTACTCCTGGGCATGCTGTGAACGATCTGCACTAGTCCTGCTATTGTTGCTGTTGCCGTTGTTGTTGCCTGCATCATCATGGTCGGTACCCACCACCTCCTAACAGGATACCTGCTTCGCCCCAGAGACCTGCTCATTGACTGCAACAACAGCAGCAACAACAGCATGACTGAAGATCGTTCCCTGCACAACAGATTACAGATTACAAAGTGGCCCCACAAAGGGGGCACAAGAGTAACTACCATTGCGGACATCAACTACCATTGCGGACATCAGGCTTTATTGTACTTGCTAGAAGATACTGTAAAACTTCTAGCAAATACAATCAACCCTGATGTGCGATTTGGGAGTTACTCGTGTGCTGTGCACACTCTTTATCACCCCACCGTTCACCTGACAAGTCATCACCACTCAGTGCAGATTGCCTACCAGTACTACATTGGTTGCAGCCCTATCTCCCCTAAATTCAAGGCTTGGCTCTGTCTGGATTTCTGCTCTCTGCTGCCGAACAAACTGGGTGGAGTGATGATGCCTGTGCTGCACAGCCCAAAAGCTGCAGTGATCTCCTATCATTGCTAGCAAGCAAATGTCATCATCCTGCTGTGCATAACCATGCCCTTATCAGCATAATAAAACAGCTCAATGTGACAACACCAGACTTGACAAGACAAGACGTTTGCATGCCAAGGACAACCATGTTATGTTCCCGCCTCGCTGTTTTTTTAACAGCTTGAGGTGCGGGGTCTATGGCCCTTTTCGCTATGGCATATCATGATATTGATTGTTAACAGACTGACTGCTTTGCTCACTCCATCAATGGGTATGCCAAGCAGCATAACTCGGAGGATCCAACACTTGCAAGAATATGTAGGTTTTAGGATTGTAGGATCGAGATAATAGGGTTTAGGTGTGGCATTCTTTGATGGCCCCCACAGCAATGGGGTTACAATGGGGATGATAGCAAATACGATGGCATCCCTGCAGGTGCTCCTTCTGGTCCCCTTGCATTGTTGCACAAGGACCTACATCAAAGCTCCACTCCTCCCTTAAACAGACTCCGACTTCCATGCTCTGGGAGTATTGAGCATCTTCCCTCTTTTCAGTGTAGCACTAGACTACCAAACATCTACATCACCGTGGGGCACCAATGGAGGCAGCGCCACTGAGAAGGTGCTAACTCAGGCTCCGAGGCAATGCTTTTCACTCCTTAAGCCATTGGGCACCAGAAAACATGTATGTATGAAGATGCTGCCGAACACCGAGCTGCACACCCAGGGCACACTCGCAAGTGACAGCTGCAGCAGCTTGTGTCACAGCAGTAGTGGAATGAGCTCGCCTGGTGCAGTGCGGGATGCAGCAGAAGCTTTTGCTGCCTTAGCTGAGGAGAGGGCGGTACTGACCTGCCGCTGGCAATGTCTGGTGGAGGAGCAGAAGCAGCTGATGGCTATGATGCAGCTCAGGGCGGAACAAGGTGGTAAGGGTAACCTAGGGCCCAATGAGCGCTAGTTGAGGGTTCAGGGTTTAGGTTAGTTTAGGGCTTAGGGCTTAGGATGATGCAGTTGATGGCTAATATGAAGCTCAGGGCGGAACAAAATGGGTTAGGATTAGCTAGGGCCCAAAGGTCACTAGATCAGGGTTTAGGCAAGCTCAGGGCTTAGGTTTTAGGATGATTCTGCTGATGGCCATGATACAGCTCAGGGTGGACCAAGGTGGGTTAGGGTAGGTAACTGCGGCTATGCGGGACTTGCCATGTGCGCCTTGTCTAGGCATATATTGTCATCATCATTTCTGGTTGCATGCCGAAGACAACCCGTCTTCTGTTCCGCCTCGCTGTCTTTGTAACAACTTGGGGTGCGGTGCCTATGGCACTTTTTGCTATGGCATACCACGAAATGTAGTAATAATGTTTTTATAGTTCTAATCAGTGTTTTGGGCCATGCTCGGCTGCAGCGCGTGTGGAGGACTTTGAGCCCGGGGAGCGGCCCTATGAGAGACGTGACATGTTCAGTCATCACTCAACAACTGACACGCCCTGCTTCCAAAGCGGCTGCTGCTTCCAGCTCTGAATGCTCAGTGGCTAACACTTAGAAGGCCTGCCTGACGCCCCTAGGGTTTAGGGTTTAGGCGCCTAAACCCTAAAACCCAACCCATTGATGCTTCAGCTGCTGCTTCCAGCGCTGAGTGGTGACCGCCTTGGAGATTGGTACAGGTAATCAAAGCAGGGGAGAGTGCGGAAAAGAGAGACAGGTGTCTGTCATGCTGTGCTGGAGTGAGGAAAGCAGCAGGCCTGCGATGAGTGGGTCCACTGTAATGTACTTGATATCTTTGGTGCCTGTCAGATGAACAGCTTTGATCCCAGCTCAGTGGAGTCGCACTTGCTTTTATGGTTTGAAAAAGAGCAGCGGCGGAATGGGGAACTATGAGTTAGTGAGTATCAGGGTGGCAGCTGCATGCTATTCAAGCCAGAGCAAGCCAGAGAGTCGGCCCTCACGGGTCGTGGGCGATACTGCTGTTCTGGTGGTGGTGCCGCCTCCCTACCGCCAACAAGAAGAAAAAGGGCGATAGCGGTTGGATGGTCATTAACACACTGAGTGGCGCAGTGGCAGCTGCTGGGGCAGAACCACTGCAACTGAGGGCTCTGTTAACATGCAGTGCATGTCAAGATGGTCTCCTGGTCACAGTAGATCATTGCATGAAGGGAAGTTGGACAGGCACAATGGGTTTGCACAGGGCATCGAAAGAAGGTGGCAAGTATTCATATGCCACAGGGCTTAGGAAGGTGACAGCGTTGCTCCAGCAGCCCTTTTGCGGTTGCCGCACCCTAAATTTTTGTTTACAGTTTGCTTGTTTTATGTGTCACATGGTGCCTTTATGCTTGATATTTATTATATGAATGATGACTGAAGATATGAGACTGGAAAGTAAGCTAGGGTGAGGTGCTGCTGATGCATGTTGTTGAGCTTACGCCTCATCTTTATGGTACTGCTGCTTGAGGGCCATAGTTCTGCTGGTTTGCAGCATTGTTACTGTCCATTCCTTGGGTGGAATGTTGTGCAAGCTGGAGTGGAGGCAGCCAAGAGAGCCTGGAGTTAATTGCGCAGGCTATTTTATTCTTTAAATCCCCAAGTTAACTACCAGGTTTTTTTTGCCTCAGCTTGCACTAATGAGCAGGCAACTGAAGTTTCTAAATGTACCAACACTGCACCGTAGCAAGTAAAATGCAGCTTATGTTGCTGTTAGTAACCACAGTCCGCTCTAGTGCTACAGTCTGCGGCTCATACACTGCTACAGCTGGGCTGGACCCATGTCTGTTATGGCCATGGCACACAGTGGAGATATTTCTTCTCTCCCATAAAGATCTTTATCTGCTTCAGCTCACATGGGCGGCTGTTGGATGCTTTAGGGGCTTTTAATCGTGCATGGTAACTAGCTCTTTTAGCGGGGGTTGGGACAAGATATAGGCAGACATCTCCAACCCTCCAGAGCTTCCGAGTGATCTGCATTGTCTTTTTCCATTCATTCTGTCAGCTTCCAGAGTTGGCAATTGCCTTTGCATCTGGCTTCAACTCTGTCTTGCAGTGTGTATCTGGCCTAAGTGGTTCACCTGTATGAGGGGCTTCCATACGGTTCGCAGGCGTGGGGTGTGACTCCAGTTCATCAGGGGTTGTGTGCTGCTTGGTCTTGAGTGACCTCTTGGCATAGCTGGTTTTGTGATTTGATTGATGGATTGATTGATTGCTGAATGGGCAAAACAGACCCTGTGGCGTCTAGTGTATACTACGTAGTATTGGTAATAAACCAAATCAGCTTACATGCAGCTGGCATGTAGTGTGCTATTATTATTACATTTCGTGATATGCCATAGCAAAAAGTGCCATAGGCCCCGCACCTCAAGCTGTCACACAAACAGCAAGGTTGAACATAATACGGGTAGTGTGCTATCAGTCGATGATGCAGCCTTTGCCGATGCTGCACGGGCGTACCTTCTGACGGCAGCTGCAACAAGCTTCTGCTGTGCTAACAATGCGTGTAGATGCATGGAGGGGAGCAGTGAAACAGGGTTAGTGACGGGGGAGGTTGGTGGTCACAATAAACAAACAAACAAACTGAAAATTTTAAGGTGTGGCTGCACCAAGGCAGCTAGGTCGAAACGACCAAACACACCGGGGTCAAACCCGATTTCCCCCACGGGTGGGTACTGTCCTGGCTGCAAGCAGGTGTGCTGCTGCAGTGAGGCTTGTCAAAGGGAGTGCTGGAACGAGCATAAAGTGGTATATTGCAGACCCAGAGAGATGGAGGAGCAGTGAGGGGCAGACTGGCTTGCACATGTGAGGAGCAGCAGCAACCAGCAGCAGTCAAGCAGGATGAACCTTGGAAAGCCGCATGTAAGAGCAATAGCAGCAGCTGCAGTGGCGATTGATGTGCAGAGACCTCTGAAACTAGTTAGATGGGAAGCAGTGGGGTAAAGCCAGCTTTGGCCCTCGTAAAAACATCTTTGATGTTGCCTGGCGTCATGAAAACATTCTCAATGGCCTTCATGTTGCTGCTCCCGATGATCGTAAAGGAGATTGTTGCGAGCTGCTGCGACAATCAATAGGGTCAGCCCATGTATGTATGAATAGCACACGTCGGAAAAACTACCCGTTCCGGTCAAAGCGTTGACCGGTTGTATCAACGGTCCGTTGACACAACACCGTTGATACAACCGGTGAACCGGTTCATGCAATACCCGTTGCTGTCCGTATGGGTTGAAGGCAACAGGAGGTGACAGAATGTGTGTTAAAGAAGCGGGTATTTAAAGCAACAGGGGCATGCTTCAACACGTTTCTAGAAGTTCCCATTGCTGTAAACAGGGGTACGGGTTGACAGCAATACTCTCTTCACAGAAAACCAGTTTCTTCAGCGCCCTACTTACAGCAAAGCTGTTACTTAATAAGTGCTGAATAAACCCTGCCCCTTCTGATAACAGATATTGACGTAATGTGTGTTCAAGGAGTGAGTAATTACAGCAACAGGGGCATGCCTCAACACTTTTCCAAAAGTCACCTTTGCTGTGAATAGGGGTTCAGGTTGACAGCAATACTTTCTTTACGAATACCCAGTTCCTTAGAGCCGTACTTCCAACAAACCTGTTGGTTAACCAGTGGTGAATAAATCCCGACCCCTCTGGTAACATGTCTTTCGGCACCCCACTTCAGAAAACCAGTCTATGGTGAATTGCCTTAACAACCGCTTCTGCAATACCCGCCAATGCTATCAGTCAGAGGATGCCAGTATAGCGTTAAACCTTTGTGACTGTTGGATCAGGGTAGGGTTGGCCGATGGTGTTCAACCGATTGGCCACAAAGTATCACATGCCAGACCTCACAACTCAGCCAAATCTAACGGATGAAACATTCGCAGTGCTATTTGCTCAAGGTGAGTCCCCTTGTCGCCGTCTGTTCGTGAGGCCTGTCTAGGCTGCCTTCACAATGCTCGGTTCCACCACATGTAACATCATTCTGAGGGAATCCCTAAGGTAGTTGGCTTCATATCCTTGTGGACGATGTGACAAACGGTGAAGCCAGGTCCATGACCATATAGCTTACACTTGCGCTTGATGAGTTGTGGCTTGAGGCACCCGACCGATGTCACTCTGTATTGCCGGTGGGCAAGCCACCTCTTGTACCACTTGGGCAAGCACCTCTTGCCTTGTTGGGCTCCCACCTCAAGGCAAGCTACCAGTATTTGATGCCAAACAATAGGAGGGAAGTAGCGGAACGGGCCTGTACTATGCTTTGTGCCTTAGGACGTATCAGTGCAAGCTTGAAAGGGTTGGTTGTGATCCGCCGCCTGTTGCCCAACCCCTCCGAACATGCTACCCTTGCTAATCAGTGTTAGCCACTTTCAAAGCAGCTGACGCAGCAACTGCTGCGGTGCTCTACCAAGCTTGGGCCTGCTCTACGCGTTTCTGAGCTGCCTTTCTTCGGCGATCATCTGACAAGTTGCGTGACAAGGTGGACGGGCGCACCCTTCAACCAACCAGCTAAGTAGCCAGTATGGGCGGGCAATGCTCCGCATTTTCAAATTTCAACAGCAAGTAGGCATTAGGCTTGGGTGCTGCTGCATACAAGAATGGTTTTACTTGAACTAAGGTGAAGCCTCCTGAGACAGTACTTGTCTCTGTCGAGACATCCTTCAGCCGTGCAGAGGATGCACTTCCTCAACGAGTAACAAGGCACAACAAGTTTTAGCTCCTTGGCCATGCCTGCATGCATGAGAACGCTGTGCAGCTGGATAAGCATTAGCCTGCTTAGTTGTGTGGAGGTACACTACATACAGAGATGCTGTCTCTCTACAAGTATGCAGTGCCATGTCTTGCTGAGTCCTGGATATTGAAAGATGTTTTAGAATGGCACTGTCACAAGGTACTGTTGACGTATGGGCAGAGGTGTTCAGCAGCAGCAACAACACTGGTCAGCAGCAATAACATAGGGCGACTTGAAGTACGTGCACCTCCAAGTGGTGCAGGAGCTGAGCATGCCGTGCAGGCCCGCAGACTGTCTGTAGGAGCAGGAGCAGTTCAGCAGCCAGTCAAGCGCTTGCAGTAGCTGTTGGTTTCATGTCCCATCATCCTTTAGAATTCAAGGTAGAACAGAGAGTGTATTGCAATCATGCTGCAGTGTTTTGCAGTAGTGGTTGATTTCATTGACGGCATATAGGCTTTTTCAACATTTATTTAATATCATGTTGACAGAATCATGGGCGGGTATGCTGGCAGCACAACTGACCGGTTATCGTAAATGCCGGGATGCTGTCAGGCCTCCTGTTCCTGTCAACTTGTGTTTCTTGGCTTTATGGAAGTGCCCTGTTCCAGATCACCGGGTATGCTGGAAACACCATTGCTCGGTTGCCGTGAACGCCGGGATTCTGTCAGGACCCCTGTTGCCGTCAACTTAGAGAAAAAAGCCTATCCTGGAAGCAGTGTTTGATGGCTTTACAGAAGTGCTGGTTATGGAAACCCTCGTGTACTGTAAGCAGGATTTCACTGATTGACATGAACGGGGTTGCTGTGCACAGGGGGTCTTCCGTACACGGGGTTTCCGTCACGCCCCTTTGATGTAAACGCGTTCGATCAACCAGTTTACGTCAAACCCACCTTCCGTCAATACGGCTTACAGAAAGAGAGAGTTCTTCTCTATATTGAAACAACACGGGTTTCCGTCAACCGAGAAATGTGTTTAATCCCCTGAGCAAGGCATAAAACTGTTTGGCTTGCTGTTGACTGGGTCAACTGGTCAGCGCATGGCAAGTCGAAATGGGCTGGCCTGACATACATTGGCTAGCAAGGGATTTAGGGTGGGCTGGTGGCAGCCATTGTTTGAGCTTGGACAGGAAATTGAGTATGCCGTTGGAGCCTAAGTTGGCTCCTTGTGGGTGGCGCTGCCCCCACCGGCGCCCCGCTTTGACGGGGCCATTTGGTAATTGGTAATATTGCTGAGACATTCACTTCTGATGGACCAGGTTCCAGTATTTCTGCCCATGGAGCCTAGGTTGGCTCCGTACGGGCGCCCCCTTTGAGGGGCCATGATGTAATCGTAATCGTAATCGTAATTGGTAATCATACCCCCCAAAATTTCCGACGGGCAGAGAAAGTCACCATTTGCTAGTGGGGTGTGAATGCAGCCACTTGGTCGGTGTGTGGTACCCTGCTGGTACTTGGTCGGTGTGTGGTACCCTGCTGGACTAAGTGCATCTCCTGAGGCTGCTACACAATTTGCTCTGTCATCGGGGTTCAACAGGTACCAGCGCCTTACGTAAGGACCAGTTGCACGAATTGACGGGAACATTGCAGTGGTCCAAGTGTGTGGTCGACTGACAGCACTTGTGAATAGCATTAGTGGACGCTGCACGTTGCTTTCAATGTGTTACTCAAGGCCAAACATGGGGTCAGTCGGGGAAGATAGAAAGATAGATTGGCAGTTTGGGATCGATGCCATTGGTCTGGTGTCTCTTGCAAGCTTTAGATACTATTCCTATTAGATACAGCACTGAGTGATGATTGCATGCATGGGTGATGGGATGATTGCATTGGCACTATTCCTATTAGATACAGCACTGAGTGATGATTGCATGCGTGGGTGATGGGATGATTGCATTGGCACTATTCCTATTAGATACAGCACTGAGTGATGATTGCATGCGTGGGTGACAAGCCTGATGGGATGATCAAGCCTGGTCACCTGGCTTTACACGGACTACTCAGTGCATCTATCCCATTGGGCCTTTCAATGTGAGAGCGGCAATAGCGGTGCAGCCCAGCATACAACTCATTCCGCTTACGGCCTTTCAGCAACTACTAGATCTAGGCATGTTTCAATATATGCTTGAACTGCGCATGGCTTCCACCCATTTGTCAATGTCCAGGACCCACCTCCCCGCCCTTGGTGTGCCCGCTCATTGTCCACATAATCCCCCATTTGTCGACGTCCAGGACCCACCTCCCCGCCCTTTGTGTGCCGGCTCATTGTCCACATCTTCCACACATTCCTATCCCAACCCTTCCCCAATGCCTGGGCCCTCCCCTGGCTGCTGCTGCACAAGCGTCTGCATCTAAAGGGCCCTTCCTTGCATGCAAGTGCTGTAACAGCTGCAAGTCTCCCTTCCCTGCAGCAGCAGCACACACAGAGGGGCCCACTGCACAGCCCTTCTCTAAGGCCCAGTCCACAACGTGCAGATGGGGCCCTCCTGCTATGGCTGCACACAGTACCTCACCGCTCCAGGGGCGCCCCTTCTGCCTGAGCCACTGCAACACCCCCAACTGCCCTCCCCTTGCTGCTGCATTGCATGTGCTTTCATCCAGTTCATAACCATCAGACACCAGCCACTCCAGCACCTCAAGCTGGCCCCCTCCTGCTGCTGCACCACAAAGGTCTGCAGGCCTGTACCAGCTGCCGTTCCCGTACCCCTGGCTGATCATCCACTGCAGGGCCTCCAGCTCACCACGGGATGCAGCTCCAGAAGCTAACAATCCTTTGTGGCAAAGGGCTGCCCACAATCCTGTCTGCTGCTTAATGCTCCAAAGAGGTACGTACGAGGACTGCAGGTCATCCCGGCATATGACCAACCGTTTACCCCTGCGACTGCCAAGCTGCTGGTAGACCCAGTCACGCCAGCCCTTGCTCAGCACCTTGGCGGCCAGCACAATAACATTATGAGGGAGGCGAATGAAGACTTGCTGGAGTGCACCCTGGTCAAGCTCTGAGGGCTGCTGGTAGGATGCTGCTGCCCCTGTACCCTCTGCCGGTGCTATTGTCAACGTTGCTGCTGTTACTGGGGTTGATATATCTAATTCTCGTGCTGAACGGGCTGGGGTTGCAGCTGGTTGCAGTGGAACGCCTGCGCTAGGTAGATCTGCCAGCTAAGCGGATTCTGAGGGTCCAAAAGAAACCGCCGCACGCGCAACTGGTTGGTTTGGCAACATTGAGTACAATCGGAGCAGTCTTCAAGACTTGAAAACTGAAACCGAGGTTTGTTGGGTATGCATGCGGGCTTGGGTCCAACATCGCTGCACGTGTGGGAAGAGCTATGACGATACAGTAGGCAGGACGCAAACCATTTCCATTTTGTAGCCTATGCAGTTGA
This sequence comes from Pseudopediastrum boryanum, assembly GCA_963556185.1. Lineage (NCBI taxonomy): Eukaryota > Viridiplantae > Chlorophyta > Chlorophyceae > Sphaeropleales > Hydrodictyaceae > Pseudopediastrum > Pseudopediastrum boryanum. The sequence goes on from OY744499.1 coordinate 1,905,622, forward strand.
GGAATTAGCCAGGCAGACAGATCCAGAGTTCCAGACGGTCTGAGTGAGTTGAATACAATCAGTGCCGCACAATCAGCAGTTAATCAGCAGTACACTTAGGAACATCTGCGCCGAAACCGCTCTCTATCCTCTTTTGACTACCGGTGTAAAAGCATATGTGTGATTGTAAGTCAGTACGTTTTGTGGCTGTGTTACTTTTTAGATCATGTCCAGACTGGTATCGAATAGTCCTGTTGGGACCCTTCTGTGACCCTTCTCCCTATGACTAGTTGGCTAGATTACGGTGGCTCATCTCAAGCATGTTTCTCTTAACCCTTGGTACGGCTGGACATATCACTGCGCCTCCAAATATCAAAGAAACAAACATTCAAGATGTGGCAACCGCAAGAAGCTGCTAGCTCGGACCGACCAAACACACCAACGAATGGATTTAAAGACGCAGTTGGATCCAAACATACTATCAGATGGATACTAGAACCGTTGCAAACAAGTCAAGCATGAGGGGACGGAGTGCATAATCCGCTAGTGGTAACCCATACCTCAGTCACACAGCTGCTTCAACCTGGCCATGGTTGGATCCAGTATGCCCAGCACCTGTAACAACTGCCCCGCCGTAGTCTTTTCCACCTCGCTGCTTTTGTAACAGCTTGAGGTGCAGGGCTTATGGCACATGCTATGGCATATCATGAACTCTAACAACAATAACATCTGCCCTCCTGTATCACCCAGTAGCCTTGCTTTGCAGCTTCCTTTGAAAACAGTGCACTTTTTCCTGCTATACCTCATGCGGTTGCTGCTGCTTAAACTGTTACTGCTGCTCTTGTGGCATGTAAGCCGCTGCTGCTTCTGCTGAAGTAAATTATCCTGCTGCTTCTCTTGTAGCTAGTGTGGCAGCTTCTGGTGCTGTTCCTCTTCCAGCTGAAGCTAAGCCTGTTCGTCGCTGCATCTGTTGCTGTCTTGAACCACCCTCCTGTGTTGGTTGAACCAGTCTGGAAATCTGCATTAAGGGTCCACAAAGCCTGCAAGGCCAATGCTGCTGTTGCCACTGCTACTGTTGCCGGGAGGTAGCACAGCTCGGCTCCTGCCACTGCTGCTGTATTGAGCACACGGCAAAGAGCCAGGTCCATCTCTCCCAGCAAGGCGAGGCTGTGTATTTTGTGAGCCCACTGACCAGGCACCACGCTTCAGCCCTGCAGAAGGAACCAGAATAACAGAGCAGCTCATCCTTAAACTCCCACATTGGCCTATCAGCGGCAGTGCAGCTGCATATCATGGGAAGAAAATGGGCTGCTGTTTACAAACACCATGCATGCCGAAGAGCAACCCGTACTCTGTTCTCCCTCGCTGTTCTTCGGGACAGCTTGAAGTGCGGGGCCTATGGCACTTTTTGCTATGGCATATAATGAGATGTTATAATGATGATACCAACTATAATAATAAATATACGGTAGTTGATGCATGCAGCTTACAGCGGTAGCAGGAATGACAATCACCATCTATGACGCTTAAACTAATCAAGTTGCACAACCTAGCTGCTGGAAGGCACAGGTCCTCACAGTAGTGAAACCAGCAACAGCAATTCAGCACAGTGGTCAGACAACAAGTAACGACATGCATTTAGCAAAAATGCTGTGAAGCAGAGTGCAATACCTCAACCACTGCAGCCAGAGTAGTGCTGCCCAGGAATGGATACAGCTGAAATTCCTCTGCAAGAGTGAGCAAAACATGCATGAATAAGATGCTCTCAAGGGTTCTGGGATGAGCTGCAGATTCTTTATGGCTGGTGAAACTTCAAGCCATAGATAATATGACTAGTAAAGAGCACATACAAACCACTGACAACCAGTAACTCACCTGTTTTATTGTTTTCATCATTTGCGCTGGGATGGTCACTTCTCAGGCCAGTATGCACCAATCTTCACAGTTTCAGCTCCGAGCATGTCATCACATCCCATATCCTCAGCTTTATTTGCTCCTCCAGCTGGTGCCAGTGACCTGCCTCTTCTGCTGATTTCCTTTCTGCTGAACTCTCTATCCTCCTTAACTGTAGTGATAGCCTCGTACAGTTTCACACAAACCCAAATAAACAATTCACACAAATAGTCCAGGCACAACCTGGCAACTGTCCTACACACTTGCATGATTGCAAGAGTAAGAAGCATGAGAGCAGCTGTTGTCCAGGTGAGCCTGGCAGCACGTGCTGCCAGGACAAGCCAAAGATGGATCGACTGTTAGGTAATGGTGGAAGAGAAGGTGCACCTTCTCTTCCACCATTACCTAACAGTCGATCCATCTTTGGCTTGTCCATGGGATGCAAAATCATATCGACCACCACTATTAACACAATAACAAAAAGCGTAGCCAATTTGAGTTCCCAGTCTCTGCTCACACAGGGCCACAATTTCGTTTTAGCAAGCTTCAAGACACGCCTTGACACAGTTCCTATGAAGTGTGTCAGCCGTGCACCGATCCAGAGGATGGACCTAGCTAACACAGAACTAGCAGCTGCCAATGACCAAACCACGCACCGCAGTATACGAGCTGCCAACTTGAAGCCCTTCACCAAATCTCTAGCAGCCTCCAAGCCCACTCGAATGGTGTTGAACACAAGGTTGGTTGTAACATACAACATTGCAGCAGCGGTCCATACAATAGCAGCTACTACCAGTAGACCTGCCAAGGCTCCACGCCATCCAAAGGGCCTGATTATGGTTACCATCACTTGTCCGATGAGGTTGAGTAGGCCTGCCCAGCATTGTTGTAATCCTTCGCAGGGCAGCATCGCGGGAGCTTCTTCCAAGGCAAGGGTCAGCAGTAGCTTCATCAGCCATATCTTCACCCATGCGAGCTCCCATACAGGGACCAGCAGGACGTGCCAGACCCAACATAGGATGTGAGCGGGCCTTAGGACCAGGCCCATTCTATTCTGCTGTTACTTGGCACTATACGACCGGGTTGGCACAGAAGAATTGCTAGTGCTGGCTGTAACGGTGCTGAACCCTGTCGTGGTAGTAGTACAGGGGCGCTGTACTAGCGTCAAGCGCGTTTTGACGCCTCGTTCTTGCGACCGTTACATCTTGGTTTGGAGCCAAGTTCGCAACGCAGTAGTGAAGTGGTCTACTGGTTGCGTGTGTCTTGGGCACGCTTCCGCAGGTCGCAAGTTCGAGCCCCGTGAGTGTCCAGAACTCCTGGCCGTGTGTGCGGCAGGGGGGGCCGTGAGTGGGTGGTCGCTGGTTCGAGTCCCGGTGAGGGCGCAAGTCGGGGCGACTTGGCCTTAGGGGGGGACGAGTGTAACGGTGCTGAACCCTGTCGTGGTAGTAGTACAGGGGCGCTGTACTAGCGTCAAGCGCGTTTTGACGCCTCGTTCTTGCGACCGTTACACTGGCAACGAGGAAGGGGAATGTGAGACTGAAACACTAAAGTCTCTGCCCAGCAGAGCTTTTAGTACAAAGCTATAACCCCAGATGGGATATTGCGTGCTTTGGATAGTATAAAAGGCAGTCTATTCATGTCAACAGTGCAGCAACTAACAGTAGTGCGTAAACGGTCGCGGGCACGCACTAAGTCTCAAGTCTTGGGCTGCTTAGTAGCGGTGCCGCATTCCATGCCGCATTCTTATTGTCGTTACGTTAGCCTTACGGAGCGGCATTTTCAATGCAACGAGCTGGAAGCTGTGAGCCAGCACTGCCATCCATGTCCGCGTGGGACAGTCCGCCTGGCGCACGGTTGCGGCCGGGCAGCTGGTACATTCACCCCTCAGAAGTTTAATCCGCGTGCGCATTGTAAAGTAATTGCAGATGCTATTTTATACCTCGAGATTATTGGGGTGCAGCTTTTTGTCGATTTTTGCTGATTATCACTGACAGTTGTCGATGCGTGACGCGTGTCAGCCCATCATTGGTTGGGGGCTTCATAATCGTGACGGTCTTCTTATTGCACCCCTAGTGCCGTTTTGGCACGAAAATATAAAAAAGCAACTGTTGTTGGGACTCAATCCGAAAGAGGTGAGATAACAGCCCTGGCTGCTGGCCCAAAACTACACGAGCGAGGACACATAGGCACTGCACACTCCAAATGCTACTAATTGCACCACTCTGCTCCAGACAAGTGACAAACAACTTGTGAAGATCATATGATGGCTAGGTCTCCCATGCTCTCCAGCCGAGCACCTTGCGAAATGGAGATGTATCAAACCGATGCTTGCCTGCAGTCCGTCAGAGTTCCATTCTATACCAATGGCCATCCAAACAAACAAGGAAACTAGGAAGTTAGAGGAGATACCTACTGTTAAGGCCATCCAGTCCAAGTCTTCCATCATCCCCCGCTAGCTTGCTTATTCTCCGTTTGCTACGCGCTGCCTTCTAAGCCTTTGCTACAGCGCTAGTACGTTCTAAGCCCGCTACTGCTGAACACCGTCTTTGGCACTGCTTCCATGAAAAAACAGTGAGCCAGGCCCACACAACTGAGGTGCAGCTAAATAATAAGTATAGAAAGAGGACATGATTCATGGGAATAGCTGCGTGTTTATAAGGAACTAGGGGGCCGAAGCGTACCACCCTTGATCATTGCTAAATGACAGGGTTACTCCATTCCCCAGCCAAAAAAGATGAACGTAGCAGACCTATGATTGGCACAGTTTCCACATGCAGAGAATCACACCCTGCCAGCTTCATTTCTGGCTACATAAACCTTCTTGGCAGCCCTTTTGCTGTGATGGCACTTTGGTCTCGGTCGTCAGCTGTTGTCTGCTAGCTCATAGCAGACGGGCAAGCAGCCCTGCAGCAAAGCAAAACATGACAGCAGTTGTTTGATGTTGCAGATCAACCGTCTGGTGCTGGTACATTCTACGCTATCTCTTCTCTAAAATAATAAATTGAAAATAATGAGCGGATGCATCTTCTACCGGCAGGGGTTACTATATGTGTCGAATGCACCTCAGGTCCTTCGCAGGCAAACACACACACACTATATGACAGCAGTCCTAATAGCGGCTCTCTAAGTACACACAGCAGGCCAAAACTCAGCCCATATGCATGCAGCTGCTGTACGCCATACCGGCCGTGAAGTGCTATATGCATAGGCCCCTCATCTCAAGCTCTGACAGGAGTAGCGAGCATGGAGACCTCCTGTACAATGTAGCTGCTCCAACCAGTGGCATAAGCTCGGCCCCCTCCTACTCACTGAGCCGTACTCTGTTCCACCTCGCTGTTTCTGTGACTAGCTTGAGGTGCGGGGCCTACGGCACTTTTCGCTATGGCATATCATGAAATGTAATGATAATGAGCTGTCAAAGTTACTTTCGTCAGTAATCTAGAGTGCTGAGGATCTATGCTATCAGTAAAGCAAGCTGTGTGGCTGTAAGTAGGACAATAAAGCAGCGTAGCTGTCACAAAGAGTATACTAGCATACTGCTCCATGTGCTCATCGCTTGGTATGTACTCCAGTGCAGGGTGAAAATGCATAGTTTACTACAGCAGTATTCATTCAAGTCCCAACCCTTTCCAATGATACAACCTTACCTTTACTACTCATCTTCTCTGCTTAGCACGGGCCATTGCGCGGGTTTCAACTCCAACGGCAGGGAATGCATCATGTGCAGCTCCAGCATCAAGCATGTCACGGCAGTGCTGCAGGTTTCCGGCTTCTTCTGTTCCTCCTGCTGCTTTGCTTAGTATGGCTGACGCGCTGACTCTCTTGCTGGCAACCTTCCTGCTGGCCTCTCTTTTTGATCTCTTTCCACCATTAATGGCGTTGTAAATCATCACACACATCTTCACAAGCAAGCCCAGGCAGATTCTGGCAGCTATAAAATACCCACGCATGGCCACAAACCTCCACATGAAACCTTTTGCAGCAGCTGCAAGCAAAGCTGCACCTTCTGCTCCCCAATGATTATTCAGCTGAGCTAAATCTGACATGTCTGCTGTGTGCCAGATGTTAATGACAACTGCCCCACATAGCAGCCACACCTCTGCATGGTCAAGCGGCCAAAGAATCATCACTGCAGTATCCACCACTGCTTTAAGCCGCCCTACAACAAATGATGACACACGTGCTCCCCCTAGCAGCATAAGTTTTGGGATAAAAGTGGCAGCTGCTATTGATTTACAGAACAATCGCATAGAAGTCAACACATCACTGTAGCTAGTGCCAATGTGTACTATGACCCTGTGCAACATGCCAGCTGCTGCCCTTGTGCTTTTGGCACAGACCTTGCAGACCACGGTCAGGGCTTTGGGCACAATCTTCCACAAAAGTTGGAACAAGCGAGATGCTTCTAAAAAGCACTCAACAGACAGCACACAGGTCTTCAAGGACAGCCATGTAGCTTTCCCCAAGAGGTGAATCGTACACACTGCAGCTTTGCCTAAGGAGATGGCCATAGCGGCTGCAGCTTTGCCCAGCAAGGCGGACATATGTGCTGTTACCATTGCCCCTTTGACCACGCAACCACAGCCCTTGACTACTAACTTCACGGTCATGCTAGCAGTTACCAACACCAGCTGGAGTAACAGTACACAAAGTCGAGGCCCTACCATTATGGTTGCAGCTACCAGTACGACTCCCAAAGCTGCATACCATACATATGGCAGAACCCATTCCATAGCTTTGAGGCCACTTGTAAGTGCCAGTAAGGAGGCCTGTAGCCCTTGCTGCAGCAGCAACTTGAACACCTGCACCCCAGAAAGCAACAGCCGCTCCAGCACTAGCAGCAGTAACCGAGGTAGGGCCCATACAGAGACCAGCAGCCGCTGCATAAGGACCTCGCAGGGGCCCGATACCATTTTGAGGCCATCTGTGACTGGCACTAGGGCGGCCTGATGCCCTTGCTGCAGCAGCGACTTAAACACCTGAACCCCGGGAACCAACAGTTGCTCCAGTACTAGCCTGATTAACCCTGGTAGGGCCCGTATGGAGACCAGCAGCCACTGCAGAAGGAATTGACAAGGGCCCGATATTATTTTGAGGCCACTTGTGAGTGCCACTAGGGCGGCCTGAGGCCCTTGTTGCAGGAGCAACTTGAACACCTGCACTCCAGAAAGCGACAGCCGCTCCAGCACTAGCAGCAGTAACCGAGGTAGGGCCCATACGGAGACCAGCAGCCGCTGCAGAAGGAACTGACAGGGGCCCGATACTACTTTCAGGAAACTTGTGAGTGCAAGTAGGGCAGCCTGCAGCCCTTGGAGCAACAGCCACTTAAGCAGCTGTAGCCCAGGAACCAACCACTGATCCAGAGCTAGTTTAGTTATGAACGCAGGGAGGGCCCATATGGAGACCAGCAGCCGCTGCAAAAGCCAAGTGAGGAGCTGAAAGGGGCCAGATACAAATAGTAGAATCAAACCCATAGTCCAAAGCAGCAGCTAGGCCGTCTGCCTGTAGTGGCAGAAGATTTTGCAAATGATGGACACTGGTAACAACTGGGAGCACTATCTGAGCGTCCACTACTAGTCCAATGGGCTGGGATTCTCTTTGCGGGAGTGCAGCCCGTATGCCAACTCTACTAGTAGCAAGTTCACAAGTTCTGCGACCGGGATGAACGCAGTCAAGCACCAAACAGCATGCGGAGAGATTGTACTAGCTGTCATATTCAGCGTTTTTCCTTTCGCTCTGGACGGGACACCGAAAACGCGTTGTCCCAGTCGGCCTTGCCGGTCCGGGTGCCAGCAATGTTGCCAGCAAGGCACCAGTCAAACTCATTTCAGATCCTTGCCTTGGACTGTCCGCCCACGCACCTGGTGGCAAAAAACGGAATATAAAGTTTCTCAAGCTTGCCATGTTTGTGAGTGGCTTGAAATTCATAGCTGAAGTACTGCCGGGTGCGGCATCGCATTGCTTAGCCCGCCGTTACACAATCTTTCAGCAGAGTGTCCTCGGTACGCTTCTGATGACCTGCAGAAGGCCAGCGGGAATTGTTAGAAGGGCTGAACATATAAATTTAACGGGGCCACAGCACTCATCTTCGTTCGGTAACCGGCTTCTGAGCCAGGCGGGTTGTGGCAGACAGAACTCAGACGGTAGCAGCGCGGAACCGGCCGGCACCATTCGCCCATCATCCAGGCAATAGTACTGCCATCATATGAAAGTGCGGCAGGTTGAAAGCCATTCCTTAACCATATCTCCAAACCTACAGACGTTGAGCACCATTTGAGCACCCTATAAACCCTGCTGCCCCAAGAAACAACCTGTCCAATACCAATGATTGATGTCAATCAGACCGCCGTCGGTCAACCTAAACAAACACAACACATGCACTCAGCCCTCGATCCGCTCCACAATGACTTCTAGCTTGGCTCTCCTTGGGATTACTGGTCATATAGATGTCCATGCCCAGCTAGTTTGCATTCAAAAGTACCTTGCCTGCCTCTACCCCCCCACACCAATCACCCCTTGCACACCGGCACATACAGGGGTTCCGTCTCACTCTTAACAACACACTAGATTGGAGCTTTCCCGCCCAAATACCTAAATAACATGGTGACATGCATTGCTCCTTAGAATAAGAATGCTGCAGGAACTTTGCTGCCTCTGCAAAATCTATGAACACTCTGGACCAAATAGCTAGTTAGGGGGGCAGGGCTTGTCCCTGCATCTAGCTACATCTTTGGATTTATATGTCCAGTGCAAAACTAAGTACCAAAAATGTAACCAGACTACTAATGGGAAACCATGAGATCCCGTTGGGTGATATATCATTAATCAGTGACTTGCAACGATAGCACCAGCCCCATTTCTGCTCAGAACCCAACCCAGAAGCACCAGAGACTCCAAGAGGGCTAGCATTAGATCCCATCCAAGCAGCACATAGAAGCAGCCAACTTCAAGCCAGCCTGGTGTCATCTCATGCCATGGGTGGCCTCAGCACTACTCCCTAACAAAACCATGTGTATCTCCATCCATGCCCAAGAGCTGATGCCGGGCTGCTGCTCTTATGGACGACACTTCATGCATGCACCTCTCCCAAACATAACATCTGACATCATGCATAAAGCCTTTCCTAAACCACTCCTGCATTGCAACGTCACATCAAGCAAAGAACTCACACCCCAAAAAGAACATCCTGCATGCACCATTCCCACTAGTAGTACAGCTGCACAGCACATCAGCCTCTCGCCCATGCTTCCTTGCAATACAATGCTATGCATGCACAATGCAACTAACACCTGCCCTCCACAGCGCACTATTTACTATTACATTTCACGGTATGCCATAGCAAGAAGTGCCATAGGCCCCGCACCTCATGCTGTCACAAAGAACAGCGGGGTGGAACAAAAGCCCACAGCCCACAGTGCACACTTCATGTGAAAGCAAACACTGCCAGCACAACCAGCACAATGACCAAGAAGGCAATGACCCCTAGCTGCGTGTTGGTCCCGCTCTTACGTATGACATCCAGCACCTTCTTCTGCGTTGCTTTGAGTCTGCTGTGTGTGGTGTCCACATCCTCGTCCAGCTCGTCCAGCATCCTGCCCTGGGTCTCAAGCTCTTCATGTATGGTCAACCCCACTCGCCCCAGTCGTGTGACTGCCTGTTCAATGTCTTCTAGCTGCTCATCTTGCTGCCTGTGCATGCAGACACAGTAGCAGGAGGTCAAAGATGCAACAAACAGTAACAAGAATATGAATCACTTGCTATTGCATCTCCTGGTACTAAGTACCACATCTGATGATAAGGTGGCTACATCACATGGAGCAGTGGCCCTGCCCATTTAACCAGTGTAAAACAAATGTGCAGCCAACATAGTAGAGAAGTTGCATCAACTCACATGCTTTAAGGCTCCTATGCTCCCGTATGGCAAGCAACAAGGCAGTCGGAATCATATGCAGCATTGTGGACCCAGGTACCTAGCTGCCTAGTAATGTCAATTTTTGGATATGCCACAGCCAAAGTGCCATGGGCCACGCACATCAAGCTGCTACGAAAACAGCCAGGTGGAACAGAAACAATTGAGGCAGCTTCCTAATACACTGTCACACACAGAAACACGACCAGCATGTAGCAGGATTGAGGGACAATCGTTTCAGCAAGCATGCACGTGTAGCAGCCCCTAAAGCAGCAGGTGGCCATGCTGAACTGCTGCTGTCCAAGCAGATCATGTATATCACGGACACGTCGCCCCTTGCCAGCAGCATGTTCAGACTGCAGCCCTCAGGGAAAAAGGCACTGACCTGATCATGAGCTGCTGCTTGCCCCCCTCATTGTCCAGGAACTGCTCATTGTGCTTGTGTAGTTTACTCTCCACTGGATTTACTGGGGTGGCTGTTGCAGTCTTCAGTGTGTCCTGCATGCTATCAATCTGCACAGCACACAGAACATGACAACAAGCATTTTCACGCCAGTCTTATTACCCACGATCTGATGATGGCCAACAGGCCAAACGCACATAATCACATGCACCTGATGTAACGTTTCAGAATTCAAGAAGAATGGCTCTGGCGTTCTACTATAGCTGCTACCTCCAGCAACATGACACATTTGACTTATTGCTGGCCTGCTAAGAAGGACACATTGCCACAATTTAGAAGGAGTCACGACCTGGCAAGCAAAAGGAGACCAGATTTACATATGCTTTGTCTTGTGGGTGTTATGAGATGGGAACCCCACATGCTAGCAGCGTTTCCATGGTCATGCTCAGGAGCATGTCCCAACTCCTTTTCAATTGACTTCAAAACTTATTTTGCATAGCTGTGCAAGGGCTTGGGCTTTTGTAGCAGGTCGATAAAGCCATGAAAAGAAGCCATGCATATGCCATTTGAAAGCAGATGACTCCATCATGCATCGTTCCCCAGTTTCTCAAGGACTCCAAGCTCGCACAAACCAACTTGCAGCATCCCATCACATCTGAATGTTGGTACGAAAAGAAGGTCGCTTGCGGTGTAGTGCGTATTCTATGGGCCATCCTAATACGGTACCATGCCAGGATATGATATGTACACCTTTCAGGCAATTGCCTATTACTGACGGAACATACCTGCTTCCGGGTGTGGCCTATCCATTTTCTTCTGCTGGCAATCTCTTCTGGTGTCAACCCAAAGCGTTGCGGCTGCTCTGCTGCTCTGTTGACTGCGTTATCCAGCTCATTAAGCTGTAGGGCAAGGGAAAACAGATAGTGAGGTTTCATGCCCCAGCACATGCTTCTCAAGGCTCTGAACCGCTGCAAAGACTTTGCTGCTCGACAAGACTTGCAGCTGCGTACCTGCCACTTTATGGACTCACAGCCATCCGTCACTGCCGTTGCTACTTTTTTCCTCTCCGGGTTCGCCTGTGTCAGCCCGTGAAACCTGGACATCTTGGAGTGCAGTTCATTGACCTGCGTTGCCGTCCCCAACGTAAGGCTAACTTCAAGGGAATATTAGGCAAGCTTCTCGTAAGCTTACCGTGTCCTGAATCTCCTGGCGGACCAGGTAGAAGGGGTCTTGCGCCATAGGTGCCATGGTCAGTCTGACTAGAGCTACCTTGGAGCACGTCAATCCCCTATTACCACTCTAAGTGCAACATGTAACTTTTGAATTACACACACAGCATCCGCTTGTCTGCAGTTGTCGTATGCGCAGTGCAGCAGGAGTGCTACTTGTGCATGTAAGCACAGGGACGCGACATGAAAGTGTATCATATGCACAAGAAATTGTATTTACCGAGAATATGGTTCCTTCTGGTTGCTGCTGACCCTTCATTGCGGTGTAAGTCAAGCTCTTCAGCCGGTGCCACTGCGCTCGTACAGGTATTGCCTACGCTAGTTACACGGCGGGGGTCCATGCTAGCGCCTTGTATCGACGTCGTCCTACTCATCAGCGTGTAAAGCATGGCACAGGGCAGCATGCCTTCAGCTGCAGACGACCCCAAAATAAGGAAACTGCATGGAACCGTCACCGACAATATCAAAGCCTTGGTTTATTGGTTTGTTTGTGGAAGAGATACGTGCGTGGCTCGTACGCAGCTCCGTGGGCTGATCTATTGTATACGTGGCACTCCCCCCTGGACCCTCTGAAGTAGCTAAGTTGGCGAGTCCAGCTAGCCCACGCTTTCCACTGCGACCAGCTGCAAGCCCAGCCCGCTCAGCACGAGTATTAGGAGCAGCCACCCCAGCAGCAGCAGCAGCAGCGGCAGATGCTGCAGCGGCAGCAGGCAGGCAGCAGCCCCCAGAGCTTGACCAGGGTGCACTCCAGCAAGTCCTCATTCGCCTCCCTCGTAATGTTATTGTGCTGGCTAACAAGGTGCTGAGCAAGGGCTGGCGTGACTGGGTCTACCAGCAGCTAGGCAACCTCAGTGGGAAACAGGTGGTTGTAAGCCAGGATGATCTGCAGTCCTCGTACGTACCTCTTTGGAGCATTAAGCAGCAAGCAGGGTTGTGGGCAAGCCCTTGGCAGAAAGCATGGTTAGCTTGTGGAGCTGCAGCCCGTGGTGAACTGAAGGACCTTCAGTGGATGATCAGACAGGGGTATGGGAGAGGCAACCCGTACAGGCCTGCACACCTTTGTGGCGCAGCAGCAGCGGGTGGGCAGCTAAGGGTGCTGGAATGGCTGGTGTCAGAGGGTTACACGATGGTTGAGAGCACCTCAGTTGCAGCAGCAAGGGGAGGCCAGTTGGAGGTGTTGGAGTGGCTTAGGCAGAAGGGGTGCCCCTGGAGTAGTGAGGTACTGTGTGCAGCTATAGCAGCAGGCCCCCACATGCAGGTTGTGGGCTATGCCTTAGGGGAGGGCTGTGCAGTGGATGCCTCTGTGTGTGCTGCTGCTGGGGAGAAGGGGGACTTGCAGCTGTTACAGCAGCTGCATGAAAGGAAGGCCCCCTTTGACGCAGACACTTGTGCAGCAGCAGCGAGGGGAGGGCACCTGAAGGTTCTGCAGTGGCTGAGGGAGAAGGGGTGCCCCTGGGATGGGAGAAGCTGCCACAGCGCTGCATCCAAGGGTCACTTAGAGGTGCTGCAGTGGGCAAGGAGCAAGGGCTGTCCACTGAATCCTAGGGATGTTTGCGGGGAAGCTGCTGAAGGAGGCCATGTGAAGGTGCTGCTGTGGGCAAGGGAACAAAGATGCATTGTGGATGGAGAGACGTTCCTTAGGGGAGCAATGGGTGGGCATTTGGGTGCGCTGAAGTGGTTGCGGGAGGTTGGGTGCCCTTGGGATACATGGGTATGCGCTGGGGCAGCAGCAATGGGCAAGATTGAGGCGCTTAAGTGGTTGCGGGAGTCAGGGTGCCCTTGGGATCCGATCACAAACAACTTAGCAGCAGAAGGTGGGCTAGAGGTGTTGCAGTGGCTTGCCAGCAATGAAGATTATCAGCCAGATGAACCGGTGATCTGCAGTGCAGCAGCCAAAAAGGGCAGTATGATGTGCTGAAGTGGGCGAGGAGCATGGGGTGTCCCTGGGACGCAGGGGTCTGCATAGCTGCTGTGGAGAATGGTGATCTGGAGCTGCTGCAGTGGGCGGTGGGGCAGGGGTGTCCTTGGGATGAGAGGGTGACAGCAAGAGCAGCAGTTCTGGGTCATCAGGAGATGTTGGAGTGGGCGCTGGCTAATGGGTGCCCTCGTAATGAGGTTTGACCCCATGCCCAATTTCAGGTTGTATGTTTGTTTTCGTGTTGCTAGGCAGGCAGAGCTGCAGCGAGCGTGATCGCTGCATATGTACCGGTAATATGGTATGGTGGGGTTGTAAATGTAGACGCCTGAAGCATTTTCTGCATTGCAGTTGTATTGCTACATCAATCTAATGCAATTACTTCCTATAGTAAGCAGTGTGGGTTTCGTGCGGTGCCACAGTTCACCACAAGGGTGGCAAAGCCACTAACACAGATAGAACCAGGAAATATTGGACATCTTTCCGCCAGTTTGAACTCAATGATGATGTATGTGTGTGGAGAGCAGAATATCGCGGCAGGGATGATGCGAGGCCTTGTGCTTCAAGTGTTGCAGGGAGGGATTCAATGTAAGCTGGGGTCGGCACTACAGCCTGTAATGTGGTGCAGATGTGTAAGGCACTACGTGCCACACCTCAAATGTTTGTTTGTTCTGTTTGCTGTGGCGGCCAGGCAGGCCGCATACTGTTGTGTTGTGCTGACTGATATGGGAGGCTGTGGGTGTTCCAGGATGAAGGGTTTTGTCATTTGTGTATGTGCCTGGCGAATTTGATAAGTGCCATCTCCACATGTTGCCCTATGTGAACCTCACGAGGGCTGCCTACTTCCAATCTATTACATGATGAGTGCTCAAGGTATCACTGCCCAGCTTGACCTAAGCTGACCTGACCGTGGAACCTGGTCTATTTGTGCTGTTCAGGTGCAGTTATCTCAGAAGCTGCTTTCAAACACTAGGCTGCAATTAATCGGCAATACTTGCAGTCACCGTGCTTTGAAAGAACTCGCCGTGATAATATTGTTCGGCGCCACTCTGCTATGCTCTACCGTTGCGCCTCTGCTTTAGGCTTAACATGTCGCGAACATGGACATTGCCTCTTGCTCTTCTCTTCAGCCTGGCATGTCGTCTGCTTTAGCCCTGAACGATAGACTACCCGAGATCCCAGCTATACTCCGGTAGAGTGACGCACTCAATAAGGCCCTAGGGAAGCACAATGACCAGGTCATTGTGGCTTAATATCTAACCCTCATCAAGGGCGCCCAGCTTCAGAATCTCTCATCTGCCCTGCCCTGCATTGGTGACCAGCATCTCAGGGTCGGAATGGCACCCTGCGAGCTGCATGGCGAGTTCATGCGCACTGTGAAGGCTCGCAAGCTCCCAAAGTGGCTGAAGCTTCACCGAGACCACTGGATCTGCGCGAACAATGTCTGTTGCTCGCCAGCGCTATCAACAGACGAAGAAGCAGCTTACATAGCGCAGGAGCTCGTAGCTCTTGGCTTTCGCCCTGATCACATGCTGTCTCCGGAGGATGCTCCACTACTTGCTCTGACACGCGGAGGTGAAGGGACTAGCTAGGGCAATGCATGCCTTGGCCTTTGCCTCGACTTTTCCACCCCTCCTTATTCCTCTCCAGGCTGCTGCACATGAATCCACAGTACTTGCAGGAGGAAAAGCAATGGAAATAGCTGACTGTCAATGTAGCTTTGTATGCAGCAGCAACAGCAGCAGCTGGTTGGAATCTGCATCCACATCCTGTATGACCATGCTCTTTAGCAAGCGTTTTAGTGATAGCAGCTCGCAGTATGATGATCGCTTGATTGAAACAGGTCGCAGTGGCTTGATGCGGCTGCCTGGTCTGAACTGATCGCACGAAACAGATCGCCCGCCTTATCTTGCTTGGGCCCACCTTAGCTTGCTTGGAAAGAAAATCTGAAGGTGTCATTGCAATCTTTTCAACAAGGACTATCCTGATCTCACCAGCCATGAGAAGGATGCTCGTGAGGGCATACAAGGTAGCAATATGCTTTGTTTCCATGCAAGGACCACTCACATAAAGCATTCCGGTGACCATTTTGTATCCTCGCGGTTTCTAACACCCACTCCACTGCTTCCACACCTGCCCCCCCCCCCCCCTCCTCCTATCCAGCCGCTGGTATAGCCCCTCCCCGCACCGGCCTGCAAAACGCCCTTGCCCGCCCAGCAGCCCTTAAAACCTACCTCTCTGGCTGCCCCGATCTAAACCCCAACCAACGCCAGATTGGCCAGACTGGCACCCTTCTCCACATGAACGCCATGCTCTTCTACTACCCACAAGTCATACCACAGCCCAAGGCCCAGGTGCTAAGGAATGTTCTGGCATGCTGTAAGCTGCTGCTTGAAGCGGGGGCTGATCCACATGTGATGGATGATGCTGGGGTTAGTGTGATGGAAATGGTGGTGGCACATACATTGAGGGACAAGAAGAAGATGGACCTTTTGGAGCTGCTGCTGCAGTTTGCTGAGCCAAAGGGAGGGGTGCTTGCTCAGGTGGGGGGGGGGTAGGGTTTAAGGTTTAGGGAGGGTTTAGGATTTAGGGAGGGATGCTGAGCCAAAGGGAGGGATGCTTGCTCAGGTCAGGGGGGGGGGGGTAGGATTAAAGGTGTAGGGAGGGTTTAGGGTTTAGGGAGGGATGCTGGACCAAAGGGAGGGATGCTTGCTCAGGTGGGGGGGGGGGGTTAGGGGTTAGGCAGGGATGCTGAGCCAAAGGGACTATTATACCATGCCCCAGCCAGAGTGGTTCGCAATGCACAGCTTGGCCGGGGGCGACATGTACCACACGTTCTTCCCTGAAGGTAGCTTATATCCTCATCGACTGGAGATTCTTTATCTTCGATGTTGACTAGTCAAATGAGGGTTGAGCGCAATGTGTCTGGTCGTTTTCGACCCAGCTCCCATCTGTGCAGCGGCAGTTTTGAACATCCCTGTTGTTGTTTTTTTGTGTTTGTTTGTTTGTTTGTTGTATGGGCTAGGGACATAATGCTATGGTTCAAGAGAGCTCTATGTTGGGATAGGTTGGGTGAGGATGTGGATCAAATGCTATTAAGGCAAAGGTGCTGATAAGACCGATTGGGGGAATAAATTCCATGTTCGGGGCGGACGATGCGGTGGCGAAGTGGGCAGACAGGCTGCTGCTTTTGTCAGTCAAAGGAAGGAATCAGTTCCCAAGGCAAAGTGAGGAAGATCTGTATGGGGAGGCTGTATGAGGCTCAGAAAGGCAGTATCAGGGTCTTCATATGAGTGTTAGGGTTTAGGGTCCCCAAAACCCTAAAACCCTAAAACTTCAGATGAGTACTCTCTTAATGTTGTGCTTATCCACAGTAACTGTGTTGTGGAACCTTGGAAGGGGGGGAGAGGGAGCCGAGGGCAGGAATGGACACACAGGAGGGTATGCGCAGCACAACCAGAGGTGGAGCAGGACGGGATGGCAGGGGAGGAAGGAAAATGTCTAGCAGGGAACTTAGGGTTGAGGTCAAGAGCATAGATATCTGTAGCTTTTCTCAGATCGAGGGCGCCACTCTCCCCTTGCTGACCGGATAGTTGTTATCTTTTTCTGTATACCAACGCTTCTGCGCCAATCGTATGCTCATAATTGCTGAGTCTTGGCGAATTTATCACAATTCAGGACGTGCTTGAGATTGTGAAGATGAAGAAGCCACAACTCATGAAGGAGCTGCTACAGATAGCAAAGCAGCAGGAGCCATACATCAGCAGCAGCAGTATCGTGGGAAGCAGCAGCAGCAGCAGTGGCAATACTATTGCAAGCAGCAGTAACGTGTCAGGGGGCGGCAGTAGCAATGCAGAAGGAGAGGATTCAGAAGAGGCCTTTAAGCACTTCATGCAGTTCAAGACTCCCAAGAACTTGGCACGTGCTGAGCTGTTGCTGCAGGCTTTCAAAGCAGAGGACATCTGCTATGATGAGGTAAATAGTTATCACCAACGTCATTTTAGTTAAGATGGTTGTCCCACCCTGCCTGGCCTGTTGTCAACCGTGCACTACATCGGCCACCTTACTTTTCAATTCCTACACCATATGCTCCCAGAGGCCTATGTCAACTGTTCCCTACTCAAAATAATACCCAAGAGGCTTCCTCCTGGATCTTCTAAGCCAATGAATCTTTATGTGTGCCATTGAAGCAAATTGTTTCAGCCTTGAGACTTGAGAGTTTGAGGGATGGGACACTAATGATATACATATAGGCATCCTGTTGACTGGGATAATGTGTTTTTTCAAAGGGAGCATACTAAATCGAGTTTGTTTTGCTGCTCGTGCAGTACCTAGACATTAGCCTCCCTCTGGCCGCCAACCCAGACCTAGCCCATCCCTTATGGGGAGTAGCGGCCACCCTAGCAACGCGCCTAGGAGGACAGAAGCAACACGGGTCTGGAGTTATAGATGTGAAATCCCTCCCACCTGAACTCCAGGAAGCAATTCCATCTGATCTGCGTGATATGGTGGTAGGGGGGCAAGCTTTTACAGATGTGCCAACAGACAAGGAGCTGCCGGTATCGGCCGGGGGAGTGGAGAAGTGGACGGCAGCGTTGAAGGAGAACCCTTGGCAGTTGGGCGTGTGGGGACAGATCACTTTCAACACCAAGTTCCAGGTACCGGGTCTGTTTGGGGGTGAGGGATTGGGGGCTGCAAGCTTTGGAGGCTGTGGGTGGGGTGCTGTGAAGGGGGAAATCAAGCAGTAGTATGAGGGGCAAGGAGGCATGGGAGTTGCATAGGGGGTGAGGGCTACGGCAGTGGCTTTGGTGATAGTAATAGGGCTAGGGGACAACGGGTGTGGGTCGATGTCGTTATATGAAATAGATCACTGCACAGCTTTCAGGCCGTGCAACACCCACCACATGACTCCAACCAGCTTGTCGTTAGATGAAATAGGCTGGTGAACGGCAGGTAGGCCTTCTGACTACTGTCAGGTGGTGATAGGGGGATTACGTACTTATTAGTGGTGTACTGGTGTGAGAATAGGTACAGGATGGCAGGTATGGGAGAAGTGGATAGCAGCGTTGAAGGGAGAACCCTTGGCAGCTGGGGCTGTGGGGGCAGATGACACTCCAAGTTCCATGAAGGGCCTTTTGTTGGCAGGGGTGAGGGGGGGGCGAGGTGGAAGACGAGGACCCAGGGGGGGGCGGAGGGGGGGCGAGGTGGGAGACGAGGACCCGGGGGGGGAGGGGGGGCGAGGTGGGAGACGAGGACCCGGGGGGGGAGGGGGGGCGAGGTGGGAGACGAGGACCCCGGGGGGGGGGGGGCGAGGTGGGAGACGAGGACCCAGGAGGGGGGGGGGGAGGGGGGGAGGGAGGGGGAAGGAGGGGCAAGAGGAAGTGGGGATGGGGATGGGGTCTGCTGTCAGAGGGGGCATGGGGGCTTAGCGAGAGAGAGGAGGAGGGGGAAAGGAGGGGACGGGGGCGAGGTGAGAAGGGGGGGGCAGTGTTGGACTTGCATAGGGGGTGGATGCTGGGACAGTGGCTTTGGTGTGTTTGAGTGGTGGTAACAGGGCCAGGGGGAAATGGTGTGGGGCAAAATAATTAGGGATGTACGCAGGCGCCCGGGAGGGGAGGGGAGGGGGGTAATTGTAGTCAATTAAATCAGTGATATTACCCTGGATAATGATAAGAGTTGGTTGTTGCTTTTGCTGCTGCAGGATTTGGTGGTAAAAGACCCTGAGCTCCTGTCTGCTGCCGCTCACGGTATCAAGGCTCTCATAGCATATGTGGAAGATACACATGCCAAAACCGCCACCAGCAGCAGCAGCAGCAGCAGTGCAACCAGTAGCACAGACACAAACCACAAAACTAACGGCAGTAGCAGCAGTAGCAGTAGCAGTAGCAGCAAGAAGGATGGAACTGACAAGAAGCCTCTCAAAAACAGCAGTAGCAGTAGCAGCAGTAGCAGTAGCAAGGTGGCCATTTCCAAGCCCAAGGTGTTAGTGAAGGGCTACGAGGACTTGTCAGATTCTGTAGCTGATCTGGTGGGGTTGGTGACCAGGCGTAATGAGCTGGAGGATGTTAATGATAACATGGAGTTGTATGAGCCACTGGTCGAGCAGCAGTATCATTTGAGTCTGATGAAGCACATGAGCTTGGGACATATCCAGGTGGGGAGGGACCAGGGGGAATTAGGGTTTTGATTGGTACCCATCAGGGTTTTGGTTGGGGTTAGGAGCCTCTAGGAGGAGAAGGGCAAGTAAATGGGGCCGGACAACCTAGGGGAAGAGGATTTGTGGAACAAATTTTACAGATAGCATGCAAGGAAGAGATGAAGGGAGGCTTAGAGGGGGTATGTATGGGGTGATGGGTGGACGGGTTTGTAAGGTGGGGTGGTGGGTGAGGGACTGTGGGGAAAGACGGCAAGGATGGGAGGAGCTGAAGTTGTTGGCTCTGCAGCATGGAATTTGTGTTGTTAATACTGTCCACTTTGATTGCGCTAAAAGCAGGAGGTGCCTTCGCTGTGTTAATCAATCGATGAGGTAGTGCCACATGATCAAGACTCCATGCTATCACTGGATATGTTACATTTTCACATAAGTTACATCTCGGCATTTACCACCATGAGCGATGTACATGAGTGGTGTACAAAGTTTAGGAAGTAGGCTATCATTACCTCGAGGACATCTGTTTTCTGGCGCGACCATCCCGTTTTGGCTCGTCCCATCACCACCTCCTGCTCACCATCCACCTCAATGTCCAGTTCGTACACCATACTGGGAATAATCTGCCAGATAGATCACTGCACAACACTCGGAGCGTGGCCAGGCCCCGCCACATGACACCACCCACTTTGTTAGTGTGTTGAGAGGGAGAGACTGAGACTGAAAGCTGATACTGGCAATTGTCCGCTCTTCGGCATAGCTGGTTTTGTGTTTTGTTTGGTTGGTTGATTAATTGTTACTGGGATTGATTTGTACTGCAGGTAACTGAGCGATGGGCCTTGTTTCCCTCTGCTCCTTCCTCTGCGCTGCACCTATCACATAAGTTGAATCAGAGTCATTGCGGCTAGGCATGTGCAGCGAGCACTCGGTGACACCAGGTGACACCAGCAGGTCACCCGGTCAAATTTGCAAGTCTGCCCCCATTTGCAGGTCCTGTATGCCGACCGATCGACCCTCTCCCAGGGGGTCAAACCCAACACAAATCTAGGAATCAAGTTGGACTCGCCTTAGTGTCTGCATTGAGCAGGAGACATCGAGACTGAGGGCTAAAACTCGATCAAACAACCAATCAAAACGCAAGACCAGCTACGGCAATGGCCGAATAAACCCAGGCTGGAAACACAAGGCTCCTGATCACCATCACGAAGCCACACAACCGATGGTGGACTTGCCCACACACAAGTGGAGGCTAGATGCAACGGGCGTGTTGAGGGCGAATACTGAAATGAAAATGTGTCCTGCAGGTGTCTGAGCTGATGGGCCTTGGTTCCCTCTGCTACCTCCCCCCAGTTGCAGTGGAGGTGCTGATGGAGCTAGTGGAGGAGGGAGGGAAGAACCAGGCCGCTGGGCAGCTGACTGGCTATATTAAGAAGGTGAGAGACATCTTACTAGCTGATAGAATGACCAGTCGGAACCACTCGAGTGACCACATCTTGCTTTAAATCTTGTGATGTTAGGACAAAAAACATGACGTTTCAAGGAATTTAACCTGGGCCTGTCAGGTATGACTGCAATGAACCGGAGATTTTTTGTTCCTTGACTTCAAATCTTCATAGCGCAAGATAGCTAGCATGTAAAATGATGCAAGCCATTAGCTGTCGCGGCCCACAAGAAAACACTACGGACGACCTTGATGTCTTGTGTCTGATTTCAGGTGGTGACATCTGCCAGCAAGGCTCATCAAATGCATACCCCATTTTGGTCTTTTGCTGATGCTTTACCACTTCAAGGGATCATAGCTAGCATGTTGAAGCAATCAAGGACCTCGCCATTGCTTGTGGCGGCCGGCAACAAGGACCACGACTGGCTTAACGGTTTGTAGAAAAGAAGATCCAACCAGAACAACGGATCGATCACTGAGTGTGCCTTACCATCTTGTATCATATTCCAGGTGGTGTCATCTGCCATCAAGGGCAAGGCTGTGGACTACAATGACCTGCGCCTGGCTCTGAAGGGTGTGGTGCTGTTGAAGATATGCACACTGGTCATATACCCTATGGTGAGTGCACTGCCAGCTGCAGTTTCGCCAAGCCAGTTTGCAGACCATAACTGGCATGACAAGCATCGGGTTTAGGGCTCATCGTGCCTAGATCCTAAATCCCAAACCCTACACCCTGAAAAGGGTAATTTACCCTATGGTGAGTCCACTGCCAGCAGTCTGGTTGGTTGATTACACAAATATGTCTTGCAATGGCAGTGAGTACTGTACAGTGCAGAGAGAACTGTACCTATGTAGATGAGGTTGGCAGGAACGAACCTATGAGGAATCTGTGAAGTATCTGTGCTCCAACAGTATCAAACTCAAGCATCCTCGCGTAGATCTCTCTCTTTCTCTCAAATTCAAGCTACTGCCATGTTCACTTTCAGTACTGAGTGTAGTAGGTTGTGAGGCAAGGAAGCTCTTGGGTGGGATCCTTGCCGGAGTTTTCCCTGTGCTGCACACGTGGAGTTTTTCCGGGGAGGGGGAGGCAGTACAAGGAACGACTCATTGACCTCCAGTTTTGATGGTTACTAAGGGAGATACACGGTGGCGGCAACTTTCATGGGCGTGCACAGGACAGCATGGATAGAGAGCAGCATGGACAGCGGGTTCGTGTTAATTGCCATGTGTGTAAATGCCTATATCGATTTTGACCAAATGGCCCCCTGTGCATAGTTGGCAACAGTAGCCTGCCTTCTTCCTAATCCCGGGGCATTTCTGAAAAGTGCAGCTTTGGGCTTTGACTTGGCTTGACAGATTGAACATGAACCAACCAACCAGCCATGAGTGCATTTACACCCCATCCGCCCCTGACCTCCTCCCACCCTCCCTCTGTCTGCCTTCACTTTGTTGCATGCAGCTGCACAGGGTGATACTCTCCCCTGAGCACATACCCGTAGTCGCCACCCTCCTTGGGACTGCCCTCCCGGTCGTACAACAGCTGCTCTCTACTCCAATTGCCACCGCCGTCACCGCTGCTGCCGAACTCAGCCCCGCACAACTCAAGGTAGACCCCTCCGCCGCGCCCTCTCCCGATTTGATGGCACAGATGCGCAGCGACTACTTGCAACTAATCTCTGTTGCACAAGACGTGCAAGTGGCGCTGAGCTATGCACAGCATCGAGACATGGTCCGCGCGTTCGACGAGCTCGACGTCGCAAGGGGCGGCCGTAAGCAGGCCGCCGGCTCGGGGGCAGCGGAGGAGGTTGCTGGAGCACACCCGGCCGAGCAGCAGCTACGGCAGGTAGCCGATGCGGTAGCAGCAGCAGGTGCAAAGGCTAAGGATGTGGGGCGGATTAAGACTATAGCTGGCGGGGTGCAGCTTTGCGCCTATACCATGATGCCGTTCCCTGCTCCATGGCCTACGGGGGGATATAGGAGGCTGACCTGTGCTGACATAAGGGGAGGAAAGCTGCCATTGCCGTATATTGCGTACATCACGGCCACCACGAGTCACCAATTCCTGCCGACGGCACCAGGGGATAGCTCGGCCGGGAGGAGTGTCGGGGCGACGTTGGCGGCGGATAAGGATCTGCTAAAGCGGGATACACACTGCTGGAACTGTGGGAAGAGTGCTGAAGATGCAGTTGCTGCCGGGATGTTGGGGGGTAAGGGTGCTGGTAGCGGTAGCGGTACCGGTGGGGGAAAGAAGGGGAAGAAGAAGGCGGCCGACAAGCCGGCAAATCTTCTCAGCTGCGGGCGGTGCAGGGTGGCAAAGTACTGCTCGGCGGAGTGTCAGAAGGCGCACTGGAAGGCGGGGCACAAGCAGGCATGTGAGCATCTGGCAGAAGCTGCGGTGAAGCTGCCGGAGACTTGCCCCTGCTGTGGGCATGTGATGGATAAGGATGCATGCTTCAAGGCAGCATGCAGGAAGGCTGCGGCAGCTAAGGGGCAGCAGGAAGGTGTGGGCCAGGAGCTTATAATGAGGTGATCACCAGGGGGGGCAGATGCAGCTGGTGCCTTAGGGGAGCAAGGGCTTGGAGGAGTTGAATGGGGACTCGTGTGATGGATGCGTGCTTCAAGACAGCATGCAGAAAGACTGCTAGGGGGCAGGCAGCTGTGGGTGAGGGGATATTGAAGGGGGCGTACTAGATGCAGCTGTGGCCTTAAATGAGCAAGTGCTTCAAAGATCAATTGACGGGGGACTCACAGTGCATCAAGATCACCACCACAACTCCCGAAGCTAGGCGACTGCAGGGGGAAACATGTGGTTGTATGCCTGGACAACCCACCTATACCTTGCCCACAACCCTACTTGCTGCTTAATGCTCCAAAGAGACATGTCTCTTTGGAGCATTAAGCAGCAAGTAGGGTTGTGGGCAAGCCCTTGGCACAAAGCATTGTTAGCTTCTGGAGCTGCAGCCCGTGGTGAGCTCGAGGAGCTGCAGTGGATGATCAGGCAGGGGTATGATTTTATGATAAGAGCAGCAGGACTGCAGACCTTTATGGTGCAGCAGCAGAGGGTGGGCAGCTGAGGATGCTGGAGTGGCTCGCTGTGCAGGGTTGTCAAATTGATGGAAGCAGTTCAGTTGCAGCAGCAAGGGGAGGGCAGTTGGGGATGATGGAGTGCGCTGTGGCTAATGATGGGGTGCCAAGGAGACAAGATTTGGTCCCATGCCCAGTTCCAGGTGGTATGGTTGTTTGGCATTGATAGGCAGATGGGGCTCCAGTGAGCATAGTCGGCGCTGCATATATGCTATGATATAGTGGGTGTACTCATGTGTTAAACCTGAAGCCTTCTGTGCATCGAAGTGCGGTTGTATCTATGTAGTTTTTGCTGTGGCATGCAGTAGTATTGAGTGGTGCAGGGCAATGGGACTGTTTGAATCGTCCAGGTGCAGTCAGTCCTCTTTGATTCGAGAGGGCTGAGAGGCATGCAAATGGAAGTACTTAAGAGCAGCGGAGATGGTGGGGAGCATGCACGGTTTAAGTGATCTGTAACAGGGGGGTTTTCCTAACGAGGGCTTTCCTGTTGGACAGAGTTTCTTTCTTTCTCTGCTCAAAGGCCCATGATGAGTGGTCGCCCCAGGATCTCTGCGGAGACCTGAGAGTGCATTTAGTCCTTGTTCTGTGTAGTTACAGGGATGGAACGTGAAGCCTTTGCAACGGGGGAAGGTCCACTCAACGTGGTGATAGGCCAATTTGTCATCTTTGCAATGTCTTTGCAAAGCCGTGTGCCTCATTAAGTGTTGCACCTGCTGGTGGGTGTGTTCACAGTCCCAGGGAAAGGGTGCAGAAATTGAAGCCAGACTTGCAATGCTTCACTGAACCTTGTAGGTACAGGAGGGTCAACAACTTGAACGACTAGTGCTGTATGCAAGAGTTCAGCTGCTGTAAGTTGAGGCTAGGCTGGTAGGGATGGCACAAGGATTATGACCTCATGCTTCATAGTATATTCGGCCTCATGGGGAGCAGAGAGAACGGACGCACCTATTGGGTGACTGATCACAGGGGCGACATCTTGGAGATGATAAACAGTGAGCTGGCTACCAAGCATGACTGCATCCAAG
The DNA here is from genome assembly GCA_963556185.1 of Pseudopediastrum boryanum. Lineage (NCBI taxonomy): Eukaryota > Viridiplantae > Chlorophyta > Chlorophyceae > Sphaeropleales > Hydrodictyaceae > Pseudopediastrum > Pseudopediastrum boryanum. The sequence goes on from OY744499.1 coordinate 1,930,648, forward strand.
CATGACTGGCCCCAAAGTCTGAGTCCTGAGTGCGAAGGCGGTCATAACATGCATATATAATCTATAGAGGGCTGCCAGCGGTGATGGATGATGATGGAGCGGAAATTCAGAACTCCCAGCGCCTGCGAGTGTACTGCTGAAAGTGACTGATCGGTTGAGTCCTCCGGTTTTGGACCTGTCGCTTGCTAGCGTACACTTTTAGGCTATGATGAATCATAAGCGTTAGTGTTTCACAAAGTGTACCTTCCTGGCTCTTAACGTACGTGCATAGATGTTCTCGAGTCTTCATGCATACCAAACGGCGACACCCTTGACCTCGATGTGCTTTCGGCACGGTTTGAGTATCGGAGATTGTTCGGCTCGTACGCACCCTGGCCAGGCCAATACCTTGCACTCATGGCGCTCTCCCCTGGATCCGCTGAATTACCCGATGCGGTGACATCACCTAGCGCAGGCTTTCCACTACCGTCACCTGCAACCCCAGCTCGCTCAGTACGAGAATTAGGATCAGCAACAGCAGCAGCAGCACCAGCAACAGCACCGCCAGAGGCAGAAGGGGCAGCAGCAGCAGGGGCAGGGGCAGCGTCCGACCAGCAGCCCCCAGAGCTTGACCAGGGTGCACTCCAGCAAGTCCTTATTCGCCTCCCTCGTAATGTTATGGTACTGAACACCAAGGTCCTAAGCAAGGGCTGGCGTGATTGGGTCTACCAGCAGCTAGGCAACCGCAGGGGGAAACAGGTGGTCATATGCCGGGATGACCTGCAGTCTTCATACGTACCTCTTTGGAGCATTAAGCAGCAAGGAGGTTTGTGGGCAAGCCCTTGGGACAAAGCATCGTTACCTTCTGGAACTGCAGCCCGTGGTGAGCTGGAGGACCTGGAGTGGATGATTAGCCAGGGGTATGATAAGGGTAAGGATAAAAGCGGCAGGCCTATATACCTATGTGATGCAGCAGCAGAGGGTGGGCAGCTTGAAGCGCTGGAGTGGCTGGTGTCAGAGGGTTATACAATGGATTAAAGCACCTCAGTTGCAGCAGCAAAGAGAGGGCAGTTGGTGGTGTTGCAGTGGCTCAGGCAGAAGGGGTGCCCCTGGAGTGCTGAAGTACTGTATGCAGCCATAGCAGCAGGGCCCCACATGCAGGTTGTTGAGTGGGCCTTAGAGGAGGGCTGTGCAGTAGATGCCTCTATGTGTGCTGCTGCTGCGGAGAAGGGGGACCTGCAGCTGTTACAGCAGCTGCATGCAAAGGGAGTACCATGGGACGAGCACACTTGCGCAGCAGCAGCGGGGGAAGGGGCCCTGGAGGTTCTGCAGTGGCTGAGGGAGAAAGGGTGCCCCTGGGATGGGAGCACCTGCCGTGCGGCTGCATCTGAGGGTCAATTAAAGGTGCTGCAGTGGGCCAGGAGCAAGGGCTGTCCATGGGATCCTAGGGGGATATCCGGGGGAGCTGCTCATGGAGGTCATGTGGCAGTGCTGCAGTGGGCTAGGGAGCAAGGATGCCCTGTGGATGTACTCACATACTCTGAGGGAGCTAGGGGTGGGCATTTGGAGGTGCTTATGTGGTTGCGGGAGGCTGGTTGTGCTTGGAATGGATGCGTATGCGCCCAGGCAGCACAGGGGGGCCATTTGAAGGCGCTCCAGTGGTTGCGGGAGGCTGGGTGTCCTTGGGACGGTAGGACATGTAGGGAAGCAGCGGAATGGGGGCATTTACATGTGCTGCAGTGGGCACGAGAGGCTCGATGCCCCTGGCCTCATATAGATGCCAGGGGGATAGCAAGGAGGGGGCAGTTAGAGATGTTGCAGTGGCTTGTCAGCAACGAAGGTTTCCAGCCAGACGATGTGGTGATCTGCAATGTGGCAGCCAGAGGAGGGCATTATGATGTGCTGAAGTGGGCTAGGAGCATGGGGTGCCCTTGGGATGCAGGGGTGCACATTGCCGCCGTAGAAAATGGTGATGTGGAGCTGCTGCAATGGGCGGTGGGGCAGGGGTGCCCTTGGGATGAGAGGGTGACAGCAAGAGCAATGCAGCTGGGTCATCAGGACATGTTGGCGTGGGCAATGGTGCTGGAGTGAGCTGCCCACGCAACGAGGTTTGACCCCATGGCCAATTCCAGGTGTTTGTTTGGGTGTTGATAATGAGGCAGGGTCCATTGAGCATAGCTGGTGCTGCATATATCCTGTGGTATATGGGTATGTTCATGTATACGCCTGAAGCTTTCTTGTGCATTGCAGTGGGGTCATAAGAATAAGGTTTCCAGTCGACACTCGCCAGGGAAACTAGGACAATCTTGGGGAAAGGGAAGACATGGTACGGCAGGGCCTTGTATACTGAGTGGTAGTCTAAGAGAGCTGAACAGGGGAGAGCTAAGCAGAAGCAGTGGGAAAACCCTTGTGCATATCTTATGGGAGTACCTGGTAGGCCCTTGCGTGCTACCAAACCTATTAATACATAGATTGGCCCACCAGCATCATTGAAAACCCATCCACGCACGTGCACAACAGACCAGAGCGCTACAAGATCATTGCTTGGGACACGCACCTGAGAGTGCATACATGGAACCCAATGACCAATGAATGATCTTTTTTTTGGACTCGGCCCTTTAGGCTCATCCACTACGATTGTCACTCAAATCATCGACTACTACTGTCACTCAGACCCTCAAACCATGCAACCTAGTAATGCCTGCTCATCACTAAGCAGCCCGGGTTGACTGCTGCGGACCGCCAGCCCCCAGCACTGCTGATTCACCAGAACCACAAGACGTGTTTATAATCATCTTCACAGGAATGAGAACAGCCAGATATTAATGTACACACACCACATAGTATCGGTAATCATGAACATAACATAACATAACAAATTTTAAGGTGTGGCAACCGCAAAGGGCTGCTAGGTGAATGTCATACCATGGCCTATCTAGTACCTATCACATACATACGGTGGCAGGGGACACGAGGCTAGGCATCCTAGCCTCAGTTGCATGCCGCTGCCTTACCTTAGGCGGGCTGGAACTACTGCAGCGGAGATTTCGCCCCCTGCAGTCGCCCAACCAGCTTGGCGCAGTTCTTCTTCTTCTATCACTCAGCAACAAGAATCACATAACCAAGTTCCCTACCCTCGTGCACATGAATGCCCCCCATGCATGCTCTCCCTGTTTTCGTATTGGCCAAGCCAACATTGTGTCCCTCACGTCTACCATAAGGTGTTCTTGAGGCAGTTGCAAGCCTGGTACGGACGATGCACAACTGAACTGAACTGGACAGAAGCCTTGCCCACCACGAGGATGACCAGTCTGAGCACCCCGCAAGTACCCATGCCCAGGCGTGATATCAAGTTAAATGCAGCCTGCCTGCTCTGCAATGCTTCCTCAACTGGGCGTGATCCAGTACTGCGACCATAAGTAAGGTCAACCCTGATTCGCACTCAACCGTCAGCGCCATAACCTCAAGCTCTCACTATATATCAACATGTCAGAAAGGATCCCATTGCAGTACAATGTGATTGATAGTGAACAACCAACTCCCTCCGCCGTCCTACGCTCCTCAATCCTTTAAAAACCAGTCAACTCAGTACAACACTGCTTTAATAAATCAAAAGCCAACATACTATATGCAGTATGGCCCTGGACATGCTCTGCCAAGTTGCTCACGTAACTCCCCAAACAATCAACTGCTCTGCCACCAGGACATCAACATAGGCGCCATAGATAACATAGGTCCCCCAAAGCCGCGACAGCTAACAGCCAGGCAAGGAATGCCCTGCCTACACCTTGGCGCATCTGACTGTGCCATTTGGAGGTCAGCAAGATGCCTGTCTTTAGCCCAGTTCCTTCCCATACTTGCCTGCACAACATAAACCTACCAGGACACTAACCACTTTCTGACCCATCTCCCCCTGTCACTCCTCGCAGAACTCCCGCACCACACTATCTGTATACACAGCAAACATCTGCGTCTCCGCAAACTCCCGCATGAACCCCCGATCCTTCACCGAGTAGCTATCTATCAACGCATCCTTCATTAGAAACCCCGTGCGTTTACTCATACCCACATTCACTATAGTATGCAGCCGCAGGTCCCCACACAGCCCCCGCAAGTGCCCATGCATCACCTGTAGGAAGCCGGCAGCAGCTGCTTCTTCCTCTGGGGTGAGCTGGTGTATGGGCCGCTCCGTGGCTAAGGGGGAGGCCGCATGGAGGGCAGCATGGTGGGGGGCTAGGTCATGGAGCAGCTGCTTGGCACCAGGGATGGTGGGCATACTGGAGTGCTTGATGGCATCCTTGTAGACGTTCACGCGGATGAGCCCATGGCATCTGGAAGGTTACAGAAGAAAAAGAAGCAACGCCCAGATATCAGTCACCTGCCCACGATAGTTGTCAAGAGAGACCACTGCACAGCCCTCCCGGGCCGGGCAGCACCCGAGCATGACTTCAACCAGTTTTGTGGTGGGGTGAGGGCGAAAATGTGAGCAAGATAGAGGACAGAGAGCTGCCAAAATCACTTGAGGCTGAGACAAGAAGACCCTATGTTGAATCACGTTCTCATAACAGTTCAGATAGCAGGGCGTCTTGAAGTGATCAACTCAGCACCCACCAGGGCAAGATAGCAGGGGCAACAGACGGTTCAATATCCAAATGCATGACTGTGATACTGGTACATCCAAATTTATGAGCGGGGAATATCCAAGTCCATAACAGTAATACTGGCATCTAAGTTCATGACCGTCATACATCCATGATAACAACATATCCAAATTCATAATCTAACCTGCTTTGACACTACTTGCTCTTGCCCTACCTGCTCGCCACATCTGCTGTCTTATACTGGGAGCCCAGTACAAAGGGCACAGGTGCATCCAGGAAGGCCAGCATGCTCAGCGGCGTGACAGGTAGCATCAGGCTCTGCCAGCAGAAGGGGCGTAAGAGAGGTATGAGGGAGAGGACCACTGCTGCTAAGGTGCCTATGTTAGGGCAGAACACCACCAGCTGCTTCTCCAGCAACACAGCATTCATCAGAATCAGGATGTTCTCCAGCGAGAGAGACCTGCACAGCAAAGGGAACATGAAATATTGTCATCTTGCCAGTGTGGTGAGCTACAGGGCACATCTGGGCAGCTCATGACACGGGTGGTAGATATAGAAATTTGCAGGAGGAACATCAGATAGCAGGAACTTCCCAAATGTGCACGTGTTTCTGCTGGTTTTGTCAGCTAACACGCCCATCCTCATGTGACATAGCTTTTCACTGAAAAATGACGCCAAGACATCACACTGCTTCCAAGTACCCATCTGAATAATGAGCCACTGCAGGCGGTTTGCACAGTAACTCCCGGCAAAATGAGTTCACGCTTTGAACTGCCTCCAGGAAAGGCAGCACCACTGCTAAAGCGTGCTATAACCGGCTTCACAGCAATACAGACAAATACGCCTTTTCTGTTTCACTTTGCGTGCTCGCCACTGTTAAGCAACCCTGCATTCCCAACGCACCTGCACAAGGCCGCCACAGTCCATAGCTGCAGCTGCTCAGCACATTCAGCTTCAGAGAATGCCAGGAGGTCTTTCGGCTCCCACTGCTGCATTTGCTGCTGCTGTCCCTGCTGCTGGCCCCCTTGCTGCTGCTGCTCGACGCCCGGGCGCTGTGGCGACTGCCACTTGCTGTTACTGCCGCTACTGCTGCCCCCACCAGCAAGCCGAGAAGCCCGCACGTCTGCTGGTACCACCCGCAAGAACTCCAAGCGGTACAGCTCCCCCACTGTAAGGCAGTACACCTCTCCAGGAGCCGGTACCCCACTGCCAAAGTAAGCTGCAAGCACGGTGCGGCTGTCACACTGCACCATATGCGACAGTGTAGACGTAACTTCTGCCCCAAGCTCCCGCGACCGCTTCACTGCAAGCTCTTCAAACAAGGCACTGCGTTTTGTAGCGCCTGCCCGACTTGGAGCATGTGCAGCAAGCCCGCCAAAACCCGACCCAGAAGACATTGCCCTTGTCCTCAACCCCCCTCCGTAGCTGCTATTGAACAAAACCCCTCCCGTAAAGCTCCCAATTCCTCCCTGGGTTCCCATACGCTGAAGCCCCGTAACAAGCCCCTCAGACTTCTCCGCCCTAAGCCCGCCTCCTAAGCTTCCATTCACAAGCCCAGCACCTGACTCCCCGGACCCAACCCAGCTGACAGTTGGTTCCGGAGATAGCCCTGGCTCTGGTGACGACAAAACCGCTGCACAAGACGCCAAAGCTGCAAAGGCAGACACCATCCGGGAGCTATGATCCCCAACCCCCGAATCTGAAGGACCAACCTCTCCCTCAGACCCCCCACCACTCATGCATGATTCACCTCTCGGCTGCTGCCCCTGCTGCTCCTGCTGCTGGGAGTCAGCTGGAGAACTGCCACAGTCAGCTGGTGCTTGTGCAACTAGTGGAGATGCTGCACAGCTACGCACCTGCTGCCCTGCTGCTCCCACTGTGCTGGCGGCAGGTAGCCCTCCAGCACCTGAGGGCTTTGCTGAGCTTGGCGCAGACACAGAGAAGTCGCTCAAGTAGTGTGACGCTAGACGCAGGTCCACCGGCTCACTTGCTGCACCACTGCTACTACCCCTAGGGGTGTGCTCTAACCTGGCTGTTACATACGCATCATCCTCAGACGCCCTTTCACTTGCACACAAACCCTCCTGCTGCTGCTGCTGCTGCTGCTTTGCATCCCAGCCCCCCACAGCCCCGCCAGCTCTCCTGGCCGCCTTCTCTCCCGCTCCTTGTCCCTGCACTTCTCTTTCCCCGCCACTGTCACTCGACAGCCCTGCCCTGAAGCCCCCTCTCCGCCTGCCACTGCTGCTGCTAAAGCTCATCGGCGAATCATCATGCACCTCCACTAAATCAGGGTCTAACTGTGCCCCTCCTCCTGTCTCTCCAAGCGCTTCCTCTGCTGAGTGGAAGCTCTCAGCCAAGCTGATGTTACGCGTATGCAACATTGGAGTGTGCTGGGCATCAAAGCTGATTGTGCGAGTCTGGATGATGTCGGCTGGCTGGGCGTCGGAGCTGATGGTGTGGGTGTGGATGATCGAGGGGTAGCTCCCAAGCGTAGGTGCCTCTGCAGGGCAGAATGGTGCACTCCTTAGGCTATAGCAACAACAGCATCATGAACTCTGATGCATTGGATGTATGCAAGGAGATATACACATTGGTGTGCTCCGAGGCTCCCAAATGCCACACCCCCTGGACTTGGGTATAACAAGCACCTTACATAGGACAGCAAATGAAAAAATGATTTCAGCCTAGACTTTGTGTGCCTGTCTTTGTCCTGTACAAGCTCATGCAAACTGACAGTCATGGACGAAAAACACCATCTGAATGTCTCCAGCAATGATCAACATGCCAGGAGTTGCAATTTACTACCAAAACGCGTGCGCTGTATTAACCCCAAGCTCATTTCAATCACAGAGATATGTCTAACTCCCTTTAGTAATGGGTAGAATCAAGATTAAAGATAAGCCCATGATAGCTATGATCACTACATGATGATCCTTTGCGGCATATCAGGCCTAGATTTGGAGCCACCAAAGCACAAAGCGGGCACACCTGTACTTGCATCAGTTGCTTGACCAGACCGCGCTATCCCAACCATAGGTGTCTCTTCTTGTGATTGAGAGCTTCCACCCACAATGACGCGAGTATGGATTAGGGATGGGTAAGCATCAGCAGTTGATTCTGCAAGGAGCCAGCAGGCATACAATCATGGAAGGGTGCCATGGAACAGTCAGGAAAGTCACACAGAGGAGGACACAGTCGTCCGGGCCGACAAGCGCCAAACAATAACTGGCCATTGCAACCCAAAGAAAACAACAACATATAGCGATAGAAACTGACACCAAGTGGATCCTGTGTAGAGCTCCCCAGCGGCTTCCCTAAATGGGCTACAATGAGCTGGCAGCTGTAAGCATCAAATGTGTTGGACCAGTTGTCCAATGCATACGGCCAAGGCAGACCTTCTCACACTGAAGACATTGGAAGCACATCCAAAGCATAAATGTGACCACGTTCAACAACGCACAAGTGCAGGAAAGCAAGCTCATACGAATGGTCCACGCAGGCATCACCATTACCCTCCATTATCAACCAAGAGGAACCAGCTAGCCCCTCCTTACCTCTTCCCACCGAAGCCACAGCTGCAGCCGCTGCTTGAGCACTCGCCATGCTTGCATTGTGAAAGCTTGACTGTGGCGTACTGAAGGGTGACGCCAGCCCCCGCTGAGGCGGCGTGGGAGGACAAAGCCCAGTAACTCCACCATCAGCTCCTAAGTCTGGTCTGGCTGCTGCTGCTGCCGCTGTCGGAGGGCTGCCTGGGTAGGGCTGCTCCCCCTGCACCTGCTGCTGCTGGTTGTAGCCATTGGTGAAGTTCAGCACTTGTCTGTGGCCACTAGTTGGACTTGTCACTCCTCCAGAACCCATAGGAGGCAGGCCACCTAACCGTGTGCCACCCCTCCTCAGACTCGACCCCTCCTGCTGATGCTGCTGCTGATGGCCGCTGCTGCTGCTGACTATGATGCTGCTACTGCTGACGGCACCTCCAACACCTAGCACACCATGCCCAGCCCCAGCACTGCTCCCATTGCTTTGGTAACCCCCTGTAGAGTTCGTCGGCAGCAATCCCAGCCCCTTACTTGGCCTCCGGAACAAGCTAGCGATGGCAGGTGCCTTCTCCACCAAAGCCCCAACTTGCGGCAAGTGCAACGCATGATGGCTACCTCCCTGCGACGTCGGACTCGACAGCTTCGGCGCCCAAGAGTCCCACATCTGCTTCACCATGGACACCTGCCCATCCAATGCCCACGTGCCGTCATGAACCCCACCCTCCGCATGTGCCTCTAACAAACTCCCACTGAAGCTAGGAAGCTGATGCCCTGCTGCTTTGAGCGCCACCATCATGCTCCGCCACTTCTCTCCCAAACTCGGATCCCCACCCCCTGCGTCACCCCCTGCTGCTGCTGCATCAAAGTTAGCTGGTGCAGCTGCATCGAACTCAGCTGCTTCTAGTGCCTCCCCAGCTGGGGCTCGAGCTGATGCTCCTGTTTCTGATCCCCGATCAGATACCACATGCTCTGCTGACCGCCCTCGCTGCTGCTGCTGCTGCTGTCCGTGCCCACCACCCTCCTGCTCCTTGCCATGAACCTTATGCCCAGCCCTACCATCTGCTTCCGCCACATGCGGTTCAGTACCATTATACCACCTTGCACCACCAACAGGGTGGCCCTCCCCAGCTTCCACGACCCCATGGTGTTCCCCTTCAGGGTGCTCCCCTTCACCACCATGCTTCAGAGGCACTGCCAATGCCCCTGTTATAGCTTCAAGCAGCTTCTTCCCTTGGACCTTTGCAGTCACAACCCTCTCCAGGCCCGTCGGACTAGTGACACCCCCTCTGCTGTCACTAGCAGCCAGCCCATCTTCGCCTGCGCCATGCTCTCCCGCTGCTGCTGCCCCTGTCTTTCCTGCTGCTGCTGCTGTTCCCGCTGCTGCTGCTGCTCCCACTGCTGCTGCTTCTTGGCCGAGACTTCCCCCGCTGCCAATGGGTCTCCCACAAACTTCACACCTAGGTTCATGCAGGAGTATTGCTTTCAGGCTGCTAATCTTATCCTTCATATCCTTCAACGACTGATGTGCTGAGAGGTGGTGATGGTGGTGGTGATGGCTGTGGCTCGTGTAAGCACTGCTTGCTACACTAGCACCTCCTTCTGAGTAATGAACACTCCCACACTCACTAACCCCTGGATCCTCCTCCTGTTGCTGCTGCTGCTGACGCTGCTTTACCCTCGCTTCACTAACAGTATCCTGCTGCTGCTGCTGCTGGTGGTTGTGGCTGCTGCCTGGCCCTCCTCCTCCTGCTGCTGCTGCTCCGGCTGCACCCACAAGCCCAGGGCACATCTCCTCCATCATATCAGCACACTCCCGGCAGTAACGATGCTGCGGCGGCTTTGCTGCTGCTCCTGCTGCCACCCCTGCTCCTGCTGTGGCTGATGGCTGCTCCTGCTGCTGCTGATGGCTATGAATATGATGAGCATGCTCCCCTCCATCTGCAGCATCGTGACTGCCCCTGGCTATAGCTGTGCTGCCAGTAAGAGCTGCTGGCCCGCTCTTCACTCCCGCATCTCCTGCTCTGTGGCTTTCTTGCTCACCCTGCTCCACTAGCGGCTGCTGGTGCTGCTGCTGCTGGTGGTAGTGGTTCTGCTGGTGTCCAGCAAGGTCCAAGCTGGCGGCGCGAGTGCCACCCTGAGTGGGTGTGGCAGTAACGCCAGTGTCACCAGGTGTCACCTCAGCACTGTCAGGGGGTGTGCTCTGCTGCCGCTCCAAGTCGTATTCTAGCAGCCGATCCAAGCGCTCTAACGACAGGATGATCCGCAGGACCTACATCAAACATGATGTGCGAATCGCAAGTCAGCTTGCAAGAAACTCTAGGATCAACTCTGCAACCTCTGGAGGCAGTTTTCTGTGCTAGGTAGATGTTACCATCATCGCTCATTCTCATTGAAATGCACAGAGACGTCATGTGCCTCTGACAAAGTAAAGCTGTTTAACAGGGTCAACGCAGCATCGTGACATCTACAAGCAGAAGCGATTGACAAATGCATCGGACCTAGGATGGAAGATTGTTCCTTTTACCCATGCCAGTGTTAATGAGGTGTCAGGCACCTTGCAAGCACAGTAGAGGCAAGTCGATCCAAGGAAGCCCTTTGCACCATTGCTCTGCAGGTGTTACTGCTACTGCTCTATCTCATGCCGCAATGCCTGCCCACCTTGAAATGCAGGTCAAAGAAAGGGTAGTGGCTGAGTAGCGCATAGCACCGTGGAGCAGCAATCATGCACTGCCTGAAAGACGCACTGCAGTGCTTGTAGCGGGAGCGTGCTAAGGAGGGTGGTCGATGCAGCATCTCCTTCACATACCAGCAGATGCCATATAAAGGCAGGTTCCCAGGAACCTGCAGCAGCGCAACAGGTAGCAAGAAGCATCAGAGGTGCTGTTCCCACTTCCAAAATACATGATGCCTGTTTGCAGAAAAGTGTCAGAGATGTGAGCAAGCATGCGTGTATTCTCCATTCCATATTATCTTAAACCACCACTACTCAGATCAGGCAGTGCAAGTTGCTGTACCCGTTACATGCTATTCCCTGAAGTAAACAACCCTAACCCCCAGTGTATTAAGCAACAGGAGATACTGCCTGACTACCTGAGCAGTCAGAACGCACCACATCCAAAGTGCACCACATCCAGCCCTAAAAAGGCTACACTTCCATCTTGTGTCCCTTATCCAAAGCCCCTCGTTTCCACTCACCCGTTCTATGGTACAAAAGATGGGGCAGAAACGAAATCGAATTGAGCTAGCAACTTCATCACATTCCCACTTTCATGGATGGTTGCATTGCACGTGTAACCCAGAACAAGCAGGTTGAGGCCACCGGCCTGTGCCTGAGCTGCTGCTGCTGCTTGCTTGCTTTCGTTCCCCTCCTCTTGCTTTAGCAGGAGCTGCTGCATTTTGCCTTTGTGGCTGAGCTCAATGCGCACCTGCCTAACAACATCAAACCCTTACCGTAAGCTGGAACACGAAGCACTGCTCCTGCCCATCATCCTGGCGCCCAAACACCACTTCATCCAAGCTGCTCAAGCTGGGGCTGCGACGCAGCTTCTCAGGAGCCACACCGTGTGGGAAGCAAAGTGACGCCACCTCAGCATCCTTCACCGGAGACGAGCCACCCTCAGGAAAGCGGTACAGCACCTGAAGCAGAACCACAAGCAGCAAGACGTTGTGGCAACAAACGCAAAAAGCAGGTGCTATTAAATGACCTCCTTCAAAAAGCTTAAAGGCTTGCGAGCCGGTTTCCTGTTGCCCTTGACATATGGCAATATACCTACAAGGATGTTAATCTGGGCCTGCAGATGTCCTTGCCAATCCCTTGACATGCAACATTTGGATATCAGCTGGGACCATGCTACCACATCCCCACAAGGGGTGCACTGCCATCACCAAAGAAACCAGGTGCAGAACCATCCACATAACCTCGCAGCACTGTCATGCTCTGTCCATTGTTACTGCAGCTGCCTGTGACAAAACATCTAGCAGACTTCAGTCATTATCCTGCATTGTGCGTCTGCAAGCCTGGTTCCTTGCCTCAGCTTGGTTGCAACTGCTAGGCGACCTCTCTGTCTCTCTGCTGTTGGCCCGCAGTGTCCTCCTTACACAGCCTGCTTCTGCACATTTTGCAGACTCATGCACTGTACGAGCTGCTTGGTGCCATCTACGTCTACTGAGCTGTTGTCCCCACGGGGGTATGTAATGGACGCAACTGCAATTGAAGCTCCCTCTGTAGGCCGTACCTGAGGCTCAAATGCTGGCTGTGGCCCTTCGCTGTGATCTTTGTCAATCGAGCCCTCATCAGAGTGACGCCGCCGCTCCACATCTAGGCACGTGAACACAACAACGCAGTGAGCAGCAGATCTGAAAGGCCATATCAGCAAGAAGTTTTACAGCTGCCACATGACCAGCATAGCCGCGTTTGACTGAGATGCAGCAATAAGAAAGGACAAACTTGAGGTGTCCTTTAGTGAAGCGTGTGCCGAGCATGATGACAATAGCAGCAGCATGCTGCTGAGGGATCAGCACAGGTTGCTGCGGGGCTGCAATGAGTTCAATTCTGCAATGCATGCGAAGGCCATACAGCTTAGCCCCAGAGACAGACTGGCCTACATCGGTATTATCACAACTACTAGCCTGCAGGTGGTTGATTGCCATGCATCACAAGATCACAGGGAGAAGTAAATTACAAAGCATGGACAAGCTCTGCTGCTCCCTGATCTCCACTTGGTGGAGTCAATGCATTTGTTTGCTGGGCGTACGTGTGGTGCCCAAGCTCCTGGAACTTACTGCACAGCTGCTCTGCAACGGTTGTAAGTTCCACGTCCGGAGGCATGCCCTGCATAGGAATGAAGGATCAGCTGCAGGAAAGTCTACAATTGCGGGAAAACCTTGGACATTCAATTTAACTGAATTATGCCCCCCTTCGGATGGCCTTACCCTCCCACAAGCAGTACTCACCACGATGATGAAGTTCTCGTAGATGTGCTCTGGCCATGATAGCTGCTTTGCCTCTTGAGCCTTCTGCTGGTCGATCCATGCTCGCTGCGTTGGAGGAGAGGTGAATTGTCTGATCAGCGCAAAATTCTGGACAATGCTTAGGCTTCTCAAGGATCTTGACTTTAAGGTGGCTTGAGCAGATGCTAGTACAAGGAGCTCTGCTGAGACCCACCTTTTCAACAGTCTTTTCCTCGGGGTTAAGCCAAGGTTCTGACCCGAGCGGCTTCTCTTTCTGCAAGGCAAGATACTATATTTAGCCCCATAACGTCTACGTTCCTGCGAGGACAATCGAGACTAGGTACCTTTATAAAGCCCGCTGCCCACTTCGTCCATCTCTGTACTTTACTGCCGATATAAGTGTCGTGATTATCTGACATAAGACTACTATCTGAACAACGAATTGCTGTATCTAAGCATCAAATAGTATTCTCGTAAAAAGATTCTGGCACACATGAGCACATGGCAACCACAAGCGCGGTTATAGAAAGCCCAGGAAGGTCCATGCAAAAACGCAGGTCATAGAAAACACATGAAGAGTCACTGAGCTTGCAGGATTGAAACACATAGTTTGATATGATAGAAGGACCTCACTTGTGCTGGTGCATGCAGCTCTACCATCCATCTACTGCAGAGGAGTCTCCGAGGAGATGAGGGTCACCGGTGTCACTAATCCTCACCCTAGGGCGTAGAATTAAGCTTTATCATAGACTTGACGGAATTGCCCTGACGTCGTAAGGTCAGCGTGGATCAAGTTCAGCGACTGTTTCCCAGCATGTACCTTCCTAGGGTGCATGTGCCTTGCCCATTTGAAATTCAAGCGCCCAATTCAGGCTAGCCCTGCCAAGCACGAAAATAGGATCGCGTTTCGACAAACATGGCAACCACCACTTTTCAGAGGCAGAGCGTAGGATGCCACGTCAAGGAGATGCCGACATTTGGCACTAGTATCTCAGGGCTAAGACCTGTGATGGGTCCCATGCAGCGGCATGTTGTGCCAGCTGCGCGGCATGTACCAGTCCTGCGGTAAGCTACCGTCTTGCTCGCTTGTACAGGCAGTCAGGCTAGGGGGCTCATGGACACTTTGCACAGGTCCCGCAAGGTACAGGCTGTTAAAGCGGTCCTGGAGAAGCCAACAATTCAGTACCAGGACACAAACAGGAGCAAGAGCGGCAGCGTTCTAGGTGCGCAATCCCCCCTCTCCTAATGTCCGAATCTGCGGTATGGCAGGAGTTGTAGCGTCCTAGCGTCCTCAAACTCATAACATTCGCAGCCATGGTCAAGCTACAGTTGACGGGTGTTGATGAGTGAAGCCAAACCACTTTACGTCACACGATTCACCCCGATCGGCAACCAACCTGCACTTGCCCGGGGTAGCTGCATCAAGGTCATGCAGCTGCATTGCGGCTATATTGCACTCAGGATCTGTTGTAGACTTCCAAGAGTCCGAAAGCATTTGCGGTTGGCTCATAAGGGACCAATTCTTTGAGAACCGAGGGTTATTGGGTTCGCCCGCCTGATTCCTTCAGCCCACAGCATCTTGGCAGTATAGCAGCCCGTGGCACTTCCCCCACGCCCTTATGGTCTTGTGGTGGATGCCCCTTCAATGAGGACCTTTTGATTCGCATTCAACATGCTGCAAGTGAATCTGCCTAAACAAGCACCTCTCTCTGGTCCTCTTATGTGCCAAAAGTATATTCTCAGGCACCACCCCCAAATGCTGTCCAATGCTCAGGGCCGATATGTGACCCTCCTTTGTTCTCGCTAGCAATGAGTGCTGCTAAGCTAAATTACTTTTACACCTCCAAACAGTAGCAAATCCCTTCTTGTGGAACACAGCTGTTGCTGCTGCTGCAGGAATTTCAGTCCATTAGTGCCCCTTACACTTGATGTACTCCTGCTGCAAGCCCCAGCTCCTCTCAGACCATGGCTGCTATGCCTGCTGGGACTCAATGTACAAACCCAGCACACATATGCCTTGCTCCATGCTGCCAGTCCCCCTCAAAGGTATTGCATCTTCATGCCTTGGCCTCCAAGTACATGTAATATTCATGACATGGTCCCTTTATTTCTGCAACTTATGCAGCTATCATTCTGGGTGGTGGTGCTGGTACCCGCTTGTACCCTCTCACCAAGCAACGTGCCAAGCCTGCTGTGCCCATTGGTGGCGCTTACCGCCTGATTGACGTGCCCATGAGCAACTGCATCAACAGCGGCATCAGCAAGATCTACATCTTGACGCAGTTTAACTCCACCTCCCTCAACCGCCACTTGGCGCGCACCTACAACATGGGCAGCGGCGTGAGGTTCGGTGGCGAGGGCTTTGTGGAGGTTTTGGCAGCCACACAGGTGCGTTGGGGCAGCAGAGGTGGGACAGCAGAACTCAGGGATGGGACAAAGAATGTCTTGCAGGAGACGTTTGGAAAGGTAGGATTGTGAGGGTTAGTAGGGTCGGGATGTTCTGGGGGCATAGTGCAGAAGTCAGCTGCAGCAGCAGTAGCAACAGGAGTGACCATGGGGCCCTGATTGGGGCAGGCTACTTTCAGGAAAAGGTTGCTGCCTGCAGGGCTAGGAAGTGGCCTGAAAGGTGTATGGTACAGTAGATATGTTCTGGTGGCGGGAAGTTCTGGTAGCGCATGCTGGTGACCCAGGTGGCTTAGGAGGCACTAGGACGTGGCAGGGGCATTTTTGGAGATGATAGATTAAGCAGCAGCTGAGTAGCTGGACCTGGGGATAGACAGTGGGGCCAGCAAGGACGGAAACTCTTGTGTCGGAATGAAGCAGAAGCTACTTAGCTTCGCTGATTACTGAGGGACCTGATCAGGTGTATGTTGAGGGGGAGCTCAAATACTCACAGTGCCTGCTGTGAGAGGGTAAGCACTGAAGGTGGATGTAGGCTAGGGCAAATGAAAGGGCACGGAGGTGGTTCTATGAAGAGCCTTGGAGGGCTTCATGTTCAGCAGGCATTGTTATTATTATTACATTCCATGATATGCCATAGCAATAAGTGCCATAGGCCCCGCACCTCAAGCTGTCACAAAGAACAGCGAGGTGGAACAGAATACGGGTAGGCTGTAGCATTGTAAGGAGGATGGGTGCGTCCTGCAGTGTGCGGGAGTTTAGAGGGTCAGCCAAGGCAGCTGGGAAACGGTGCGATCTTTCCATCAAAAAGTTGCAAAGTACTTACTAGATGTTGGCAGCAACGTTGTTGTCCCCTGTCTTGCATCTTTCTGATAGCCCCATACTTGTTTATGTGCATGGCCTTGTGCTGCAGACGCCCACTGACAAGGAATGGTTCCAGGGTACTGCTGATGCTGTGCGTCAGTATGCTTGGCTGCTTACAGACACCAAGAACAGGTCCATTGAAGATGTGGTCATCCTTTCTGGTGATCACTTGTAAGTCCGGGGGAAGGGGTGGGAGGGCGGCAACTAGGCAACTGGAGGATGGGGGATGGGTGTTAGGGGTCAGCAGCTTTGAGCAGTGCAATGAGGAGTCCGCAGTTACTGTTGGAACTGTTTATGGCAGGAAGGCGGAAGGTGTGCTAGGCTGGTCAGCAGCAGCCTGCTGTACTGGGGGAGCAACAATGGGAGCTGTAATGTGTTACCAGCAATTTGATGTAAGGGAGGAGCAGCACTCTCTGCTGTAATAGGGGAGCAGCAGTTTCCTAGAATGCGGGAGCTGCACTCTCTGCTGTAATAGGGGAGCAGCAGTTTCCTAGAATGCGGGAGCAGCACTCTCTGCTGTAATAGGGGAGCAGCAGCAGTTGCGGAGGGAGAAACGCTTTGATTGAATGCGCAGCTCTAGAAGTGCTTTGTTCACACTGTTCTGGAAGTTGCCGAGCTGTCCACACAATGTGGCATGTCCTGTTGTGTGCTCATACTTTTACTGGTTTATCTACTGTGTCTCTCTCCCCAATGCCCCCAGTCATGCCATGAACATGGGCATCTGCAGGGGGGTCTGTTATGAGCCTTGCCAATGTCCACCACATACAAAGTTGTCAGGGATGCAGGGAGCCCGCAGTAGTTACTAAATGAGGCAAGGGCCTACAAGAGGTGTTATAGAAAGGAAGCAAGGGCGCCACCCCCAAACTAGAGAAGAGGTATGCGTATCTCCCTGGTCTAGCTTCTGTGTCAGAAAGGTCTTGTGAAATGCAACCGTACGCAATTATGGTTGGTAGAGTAGTGAAGTAGCAGCAGTCAAACCGATACTGGCAGTCTGCTAACCCTTGGTCTACTGCATGCTTCTCTGCTCCACCACCACCACTACCACAAGCATCGCATGGACTACATGAAGTTCAGTAGATATATGGTTTAGGGTTTAAGGGTTAGAGCTTAGGGTATAAGGGTTTAGTTTGTCTGCTGCAACCATCACTACCACCACAGGTACCGCATGGACTACATGAAGTTTGTAGATGCTCACCGCCAGTCAGGTGCGGACATCACCATCGGCGCCATCCCTTACGGTGAAGACAAGGCCAGTGAGTTTGGTCTCATGAAGGTGACTGATGAGGGGCGCGTGGTGTCCTTCTCTGAGAAGCCCAAGGGTCAAGCACTCACGGACATGAAGGTGGACACTACTCAATTTGGTCTCTCACCTGAGGAAGCCAAGGAGAAGCCGTACCTGGCATCTATGGGTATCTACGTGTTCAAGAAGGGAGTGTTGGGTGAGTGGGTGTTTGGGTGGGGGTTAGGGTTTAGGATTAGGGATTAGTCAGGGTTTAAGAAAGGAAGCCAAGGAGAAGCGGTATCTGGCATCTATGGGTATCTACGTCTTCAAGAAGGGGGTGTTGGGTGAGTGGGTGTTTGGGTGGGGTTTAGGATTAGGGTCTAGTCAGGGTTCAAGGAAGGAAGCCAAGGAGAAACGGTACCTGGCATTTATGGGTATCTACGTGTTCAAGAAGGGAGTGCTGGGTGAGTGGGTGTTTGGGTGGGGGACACTAGGGGCATCCTTGGGGACCCAGAGAAGGGCGGGGTAGTATTAAGATCATGTTTACTCAAAAGTGGGAGGTGACTATATACACCGCTGTCTTAAGCTGTGGCTGTCTTCTTGAGCCTTTGTTCATTGTGCATGTAAATCAAGATAATGAACATGAAAACCCAGGCGGCAATGAGTCTATGGATAAATCTGTCCTAGATGGGCCAGCACGAGCTGGCACGGTGGGCGCACAAAAGTCAGCAAACCGTCTGGGGCAAGGCCCCACCTTTGCTCACAAGCAGTGCACCATCAGCAAGAGGCCAGGGCCGGGTGGATAAATCATGAAAAAATATGTCGTAGAATTAGTTGGACGAGACGTTTTACCCAGATGTCGCAATGGGAGGGCTGTGCAGTGGTCTCTCTCAACAGAAAGAACCCTTGGGCATTGGCTTCCTGTTCGGTTCTGTCTATATGACACATCTAGAAGTGCAGGAGACAGAACTAGGGATCGGGCTAAGCTCATTATGTCTTATCTAAGCTCATTATGTCTTATCCAAGCTCTATTATGTCTTTTCTAAGCTCGTTATGTCTTATCTAAGCTCATTATGTCTTATCTAAGCTCATTATGTCTTATCTAAGCTCTATGATAATTTTTTTGTCCATGCAGCTCAACTGCTGAAGGAGGACCAGACAGGTGGCAAGAAGTTCATGGACTTTGGTGGTGAGATCATCCCCTTCGCTGCTGCCAACAATGTGAAGGTGAACACCTACCTGTTCAACGGATACTGGGAAGACATTGGCACCATCAAGTCCTTCTTTGAGGAGAACCTGAAGCTGGCACTGGAGGTGAGAGGGAGAAGTAGTTTAGGGTTTAGGAGGTTTTAGGGTCGGGAGGGTTTAGGGTCCTAGGGAAGGAGGTGAAAGGGCGTGAAAAGGAGGGCTTGCACTGGAGGTGAGAGGGAGAACTAGTTTAGGGTTAAGGGGGTTTGAGGCTTCGGAGGGTTCTGGGTTTAGGATCCTAGGGAAGAAGGTGTGATAGGGGTGTAAAAAGGAGGGCTTGCACTGGAGGTGGGAGGGGGTTGAAAGGAGGGTTTGGAGTGCTAATGCCTCAGCAACCATGGTTGTGTGCATATAATGACAAATGTCTACAGTTTTGCGACCACCATTATGGTGTAGAGCACAACGAGGATCTTTATCAGTCCAACCACCCCATAGCCGCTGGCCATCTCCCAATGTATGGTAGCCCCTGGAACATCCCTTCAGCTATGAAAACCTGACTTGGGCGGTTGTACAGGCCATAACGCAGGGATGCAGGCTAACCTGAACTGCTGAATAAGTCTGCCAGGGGTTAATCCTTCATCGCCTGGCGTGCATGCTTCTTGCAACCCCCTGAAGATATGCATTTGTGAACACCCTGTCGGATTGTGCCACTAGGCATGTTTTTGCCTAGCTGGCATGCTCGCGTTTCATTCCTGTCTCCCTGAATAAATCGTGCCTAGCTGGTTTAAATTTAATCACAGGAAGATTTTGGGGTGGTATCTTGGAAGGGATAATGCTGATGCTTGCCAACGACTCCTCTGTCCACCACAGGAAGCTCCGTTGGCTCTCTAGCGGTCTCGACTCATTGTCTCGATTTCTGCTCTCCACATACTAACAAACTGGATGGATTTCTGCCGCGGGCGCTGCCCGGCCCGAAAGCTGTGCAGTGATCTATCTCATATCCATGGGTAGAGCTGATACATGCCATGGGCTGCTCTGTCCACTACAGGAAGCTCCATTTGAGTTCTACGACCCCAAGAGCCCCATCTACACCTCCCCCCGCTTCCTTCCTCCAGCTAAGTTGGAGAACTGCGATCTGAAGGAAGCCATCATCAGTCATGGGGTCACGATCATGGACTCCGTTATTGACCATGCTGTGGTTGGCCTACGGAGTCACGTGGGTGCCAAGTGCACTATCAAGGTGAGCAAGATTTTACCCTGTCATCATTTCTTATGATGTATTTATTGTGTTGAGTAAAGCATAATGCCCCAAGGACCCTCCCGACCGGTAGCAAAAAGCCCCGCAGCTCACCTCCTGTGCCTTTCAACGCTAACAGCTAGACACCAGTCTCGCCTTCACTCCTGTATGATGTGTTTATTGTTGTTGTTAATGCTCCACCCTGCCTGGCCTCTTGTCGATGGTGCACAACTTGTGACCAAAGGGGGAGCTCAGCCTCAGATGGTTTGCTGGCTTTAGTGTGCCCACCAAGTGCGATGGAATTCAAGCTTGATGTGGCAGTTGATGTCCTGTATTGATTTTTGGGTGAACTGTTGTAGTGCTGCTGCTTAGCCAGTGCCAGATCGTTGTTTGGGAGTTCGGTATAGGTTTCTTGAAAGGTAGCAGTGCAGTGAAGCAGTGCTGCTTGGCAGATGAATCATGTTTGGTTTTGTCAAAGGGGTTGGTTGGGAGGTGGGGCACGGGCTGGTGGGAGGGATTAAGGCAGTGGTCCAGTGCTGCTTGGCAGGTCGGTCATTGTATGGCTAGTTCTAGCAGTAGTTAGTGGGCTGGTTGTTGTTAAAGGCTCAAAGTGCTTCAAGAGTCGGCGATGTAAGATACATACGCAGCGCTTCCACTAGCTTGACCCAGCAGCAGCTAGTGACATGGATCTTGCTGATATGTTTGTTTAGTATGTTCAGCCTACAGCCAGCCAGCGCCTCTACTGCCTTCTTTTAGTTGCCTGGCTTCCCCCGTCCATGGCTCCTTTTTAGACTCCAACACCCCATCTGCTTAGCCAGGGACTGCACCTTGGTGATGCTGTGCATACATTTACCGCATATATGTTTGAAGGTTGCTTGCCTGTCTGTGTTAGTGGGCTATACATTACCTGCATACATCTCCACCTTACATGGCAAGTTGTCAACACTTACTCACTCCTCACCTTCAAAAGGTTAAGGCTGCATTGTGCCAGACCAGATCAGCTCCTCCCTGCAGAAGCAGCAATACACACAAATAATGCTGTTAGGTTGCTTGACTTTTGGGTGCCCATGTGACCAGCCGCATTGAGGCTCAGGACTACTTATATTTTTTCTGAAGCTGTGCTTGGCCCTCCCTTGTGTTTGCAGAATGCATTGATCATTGGTGCTGATTACTATGAGAGTGATGATCAGCGGGAGGCAGTGATGAAGGCAGGCGGCGTACCCCTGGGCATCGGGGAGAACAGCACCGTTGAGAACTGCATCGTGGACAAGAATGCACGCATTGGGAAGAATGTGGTGATCCGGAATGCAGCAAACATTGAGGTAAGCATGGGGAGTGAGGAGGATCAAACTGGCAGGGGCAAGGTTGATGTGCTATGGGCCACGCTCGCTGTACTGGGAAGACTCTTGTGGGAATCCTGCGCTTTGCCTGTGGGAATCCTGCGCTTTGCCTCTGCTGTAGCCTAATCCAGCAGTCGGGTGAGTCTCCCTCCGATGGAGGCATGAGTGCACAGGGAATGCTGCATTCCTATTGAGGATGCGGAGTTGACAGCCGAGCTTTTGCGCGCTCTCGCAAAGCGAAGGAGCGCGCGCGAAGAAGCGAAGAAGAAGCGAAGAGGAAGATGCCTAGACCGTGCGTAGCTACTCAGCGTTTCCCTCTGGAGAGAGAACTGATACACATTGTAGGAGGCGAGGCCAGTGGGAGCAGTCCACATTGTTCACGTTGACACTTTGAAAGAGGCGTGAAATGGTGTGGTATGATAGCTAAGGAAACAATGACCACCACCACACACGGCCAGTCCTCATACTGAGTGAGCTCAATGTCTTACTTCTGTTTGGTTGATTGTTTGGACTGGCTGCATTGAACTATTGACATGCACGGGGGTAGCTGGTACACAGTGTGGCGAATTCGTCCTCGTGATAATATCTGAGATCTGCACAGCCCATGGAACGTGCAGCACCCACCACATGACTCCAACCAGTTTGTTAGTGTGTGTGTGTGGAGCGGGAGACCAAGACTGAGAGCTAAGAGGACAAGAGCCGGGGACAGTTAGACATCCAGAGACCTACTGGTGGAGAATTTACATAGCCCTGTACAGACAGCATGCTTTGTGACTTGCCAATAACCCCAGTACCTTGCCACCCCCCGGGGCAACCTGAGTCCTTGAAATAGTTTGTTTCACTGATGTCTGCTTTTATGTCTGCTTTTTGTACTGCAGGAGGCAAACCACGAAGACCAGGGCTACATGATCCGCAGTGGAATTGTGGTGGTTCTCCGGAATGCCACCATCAAGGATGGCACTGTGCTGTGAGCTGATGGGCTGCATCACAATGTGGATGGTTTAAAGGTGCTCAAGTTGCTCCAAAGCTTGGAAAAGCAGCGGTGGCTGGCGACAACTGTGGCTGGTTGTGGTGTGGCGCCAGGCACACTGCTCGAGGGTTGTAGTTCTGAAGCATGGTTTTATGGAGTGAGGGAAGCACAATAGGGTCATAGGGACATATTACATGGGTGTTTGTGCATGGATGGGTGGGGAGGATATGTGACTTGGTTTTAGAATATGTGTGCGGCTTGTTTAGGAAGGGTTCTGGAGTGGTTACCAGTCATGTGCTATGCCGGTGCATCGCACCATCCACCGATTGAATGTGTAGATGCAGTGCATAGGAGCCTTGCATAGCATGAATGACGCTTGCAAAAGTTTGTCTAGTGACAGTAATCTGCATAGTGCCGAGCATTGTCAACTGTCAACATGAGACGGCGTGGTGAGGATACCGGCTGCATGGTTTTGTGGAATAGGTATATATTGCTTGGCTTTTGCTGGTGCCGTTGTCTAATTGCATCTCTGTTGGGCTGCATTGAATGGATGTTGCAGTTGTTGGTGTGCACTGAGCTTCGAAGGTCCGTGCAGGCCTTTGCACTTGATGCTCCTTCAAGTGGGGGAACTGTTGAAGAAGCCCCTCTGCCTTCGACTTGTATGTGAGGGTCCGTAACATTTGTGTCTTTTCTGGACATCGTGCTCTATAGGACGATGCATGTGGCCCAGAACTCAACAAGCAACGGGGCGGTTTGAACTGCACTTTGTCACTGCCGATCAGGTTTGCTCGGCACATGCGCCTGCTATTGGACCTTGCCGCGTGGAGCAGGTTTGGCTGGCTAACTTGATCAACTTAAGGCTAGCTTTCAACCTGTCCAGGATACCCTGGCACAGCCACGTGCGAACTTTCCTTGTCACTGAGGATGGAGTAAATCTGATCAACGGAAACACAGCAATAACGTCAACTGGATGACACTTGCGCATCATTGAATTTCATCTCGTTTATCTAACTCACGCGTGCTGGCTACCACCTGATCTAGGGCGACAGTGACTGGTAAGAGCGTTGTATATGCCAGGTAATGCCTCGCAGTCAACTGAGTATTGTGATAGGATACTTTGATGTGTCCTGGGGCCTTACTGACGGGCCCTTCTGCGTCAGGCATCGAGGGTCATCCTGTGCCAGTCACTTCTGCTCCGAAAAGCGGCTTTGCAGCTTCCAAGATTTTGTGGCGACTAGTTGAACACTCGATGCCATGCCCGAGGCATCTCGATTATTACCTACTGGTGCTGTAGCAGCAGCACCTTTCAGCTAATTCAGGCAAAATGGCATCCTTCGCTGCCTCCGGTCTGAGGACTGCCGCGCCTGTGGCTGCGCAGGAGAGGCGTGCCGTGGCACCTGTCGCGGCCCTCTCAGCTGCATCTATCAGCGTTAGCTCTGTCCGGGGCGCCAATGCTGCAGCCAAGACACCTGTGCTGGTAAATTGACGACCCTATGCGCATCATGGACTTCAAACCGGTCCCGGCAGTGCGGGTAACCACGGTCGCACTCCGCTTTTGCAGGCTGGTCCTCAGCTGATTGCTGGAAGGCAGATTGCCCCCTTGGCTCCCCAGAGGAACGTCTCTTGCGCTGCTGGCAAGGAGGGTAAGCATGCAGTGTATAGAACCGGAGCAGCTTGAATGGCTGAGCAGTAGGATTGTAACACGGGCGCGCTTTACATGCTACAGGCACCGATGCCAGGGAATGTGACCTGTCCAAGTACCGTAACATCGGTATCATGGCCCACATCGACGCCGGCAAGGTAATAATAAGTCGCAATTTAGCATATAGTGGGGTGTGTGGAGCCATAGGACTTCCCAACTGTGGCTGTGCACCGTCCTCTCCATGCCTACACTCGTCTGTGCTGCAGAGACGGTCTTAGGCTGGATCCTCATACTCTATGACTAAATGCATGCAGTGTTTGAGCTTGTGGTGGATACAGGACGGGAGTTCTCTGGCATGTGCTGGCTCACCTCAAGGCCCCTGCTCATGTCACCTGTTGGAGTGCACCGGCAGGCTCAGATCAATTTACTTGGACTAGTTAATAGGCATGATTCTGCTTCGTCCGTGCGATGGTCAGTCGAAAGTACAACATGGATGTCACAGTTATTTCTTGGTCCTGGTTCAGCCTGAAATGGTGTGATTGGACGGAGATACAAACAAACAAACCAATCTAGGTGTGGCAACCGCAGGAGGGCTGCTAGGTCAAATCAAGTAAACACACTGATGTAACAGCTGCTGCCCTACGCGTCCACACACCCTGATATGTCTCCACCAAAGCCCTTGGTACTTATCCTGCAAGTCCCCATCACAGACTACTTGCAATCCGATGGATGTGACAGGCCCTGCAAGAATGAACTGCAGCAAGCAGCGCTGGCAACATGAAGAACATGCCTGAGGACAATGGATAGACAGGTCCGCTAAGCAACAGGGAATGACTCAGATGCAATAGGAGTAGATCAAGCTTGGATGAGGAGCACGCCCTGAACATGCCTTCTATGCTTTTCCGTTGCTTACAGACCACCACCTCCGAGCGCATCCTGTACTACACCGGCAAGTCCTACAAGATCGGTGAGGTGCATGAGGGCACTGCCACCATGGACTGGATGGTTCAGGAGCAGGAGCGTGGGATCACCATCACTTCTGCTGCTACCACCTGCCACTGGGATGGTCATCGCATCAATGTGATTGACACACCTGGTCACGTGGACTTCACATTGGAGGTGAGCTGGGGGGGGGGAGTGGGGTGCGGAAGGTGGAGGGGGAGGAGGAGGAGGAGGTGGGAAGGACGGAGCGGATCAGTCAATCAATATAAGTCAATCAATATATGAAACAAGAAGACAGCTATGCTGTAAGGTTACTCAAGACCAAGCAGCGCATATGATGGGGAGGGGGGAAGCAGAGGGAAGCAGATCAATGGAGCACAATGTAAAGACAGCTATGCCGGAAGGGTACTCAAGACCAATTTGCACACATGAGCTGAAGAGGAGGGAAAGTGGGCTGCGGAAGTTGAGGAAGAGGGGGAGGTGGGAAGCAAAGGGAAACAAAGGAGAACAGATCCAATAATCAAAAGGCAGAACTAGCTATGCAAAAGGGCAGTCAAGACCAAGCAGCACACGAGCTGGGGTAGCAGAGGGAAGCAGAGCCATCGCAGAAGCCACTGGCTGGGATGCAGTAGTATGTGGGACATGCTTTACCGATCTGGATGTTTAGGTGATACAAAAAGGCAGGGGTGGCAGGAAGCAAGCAGGCTGGGCAGTATGTTGTGCAGGCTGTAAAAGAGAAGGACTATTGAGGCCAGGTGTCTAGAAGTCGGTTAATAGTCAGTCAGTCATATGCATGCAGGCTGCGGGGCATGCACCGATTGGGACGCAGTAGCACTGGACGTGCTGAACAGATCTGCATGTTTTGAATGTTAACCTGAACCGGGGGGGTAGAAAGGGGCAGGGGTAGCAGAAAGGAAGGAGGAAGAGGGAGATGGCTGGGTTTGGCTTATCACCACAGGCAGCCGGTTAAGGGTGCATGGTCCAGAGAGTGATGGTAATTTACGGACGCTGCATAGGGATTAGATGCTGAGGCCAGGTAAGGAGTGAGAGCATAGCAGTAGTGGCGCAAGCAGTGGAAGCACTAGGAGCACGAGCTGGGGCCAGACGGTATTGTGGCTGGTTCGCCTTGTGCAGCAGATATCACTATGCTTTGGTGTATATCGGTTGCATGGTGTGTTACATCTGGTTTTTGACGAAAAGCATTTAGGTGCTACTTGATATTTATATATGTACTTCAGAAGTCACTGCAGCTGCTGCATGAGCATGTGTCATTATTTTAACATTGCTCCCTTTGGAATTAGATCAAAGCTCGAACAGAAGCTTCGTGCGCAGTAAGGTCAAATCCAAACTTAAGAATGTATACTACTCAACTTTCTGCCTTTGCAAGAACCGTTTGAGGGAGATTCTGAGAGATCCGTTGTGCCTGTGTGCTCTTGTTTCCCGCTTGTTAGGTGGAGCGTGCTCTGCGTGTGCTGGATGGTGCTGTTGCTGTGTTTGATGCTGTGTCTGGAGTAGAGCCTCAGTCAGAGACTGTGTGGCGCCAGGCTGATAAGTACAAGGTGCCTCGTATCTGCTTTGTCAACAAGATGGACCGCATGGGAGCTGACTTCTACCGTTGCAGGGATGTAAGTGCTGATCTGGGGCTGACTTTGCAGAACAGAGTTGTGATTGTGCCATCATGGTATGTGTTCGCTTGTACCTCTGGAAAAAAACTCAAAAAAAAAATAAACCCCCAAAAAAATTAACCCTTATAAAATAATCAGAAAAAAACTCAAAAAAAAACAAAAAAATAGTCCAGTCTGCAGGGATGGGCTGACTTCACAGAATGGTCTGACTTTGTAGGATGGAGTAGCAGGGGTACAGGGGAGAGTGCGTATGAGCGAAGCAGGGTCTGTTATGCAGTGCTGCCGTGGGACTAGTTTATCACGGGTGACAGCTTATGTGATGTGATACTCCAGTGGGCCACACTGATCAACCCCCTCTGGCTTCTGGTGATCCGCAACCTTGGCGTCAAGCCCCTCATACCATCTGAATAAAGGAAAAGGTTTTGCAGTGTGCATCTCCTAACTTGGCCAGGACATAATGGTATACACAACCCTTGGTGTGCTCACTGTAATCCCTCTGGTTTCAATTCAATTGCAGATTCGGTCTCACTATCGCTTTCCGGAGTGTGGTTTAGCTCTTGCATTTATTCGTCCTTTCCAATTCCCTTGCAGATGGTGATCAGCAACCTTGGCGCCAAGCCCCTCATTTCACCTGGGCCAAAGGAAATGCTGACGTCTGCTTGTAACGGCTTGGTAATGAATTATGCATGAATTAGTGCTGATTACTGACGTATCAATTGGCTGACTTTCCTTGCAGATGGTAATCAGCAACCTTGGCGCCAAGCCCCTCATATCAGCTGGGCTAAAGGAGGTGCTGATGTGACTGGCATGAATTAGTGCTGATAACTGGGTTTAGGGTTTAGGGTTAGGGTTTAGGTTGATCAGCAATTAGTGCTGATTACTGACATAAGTATTTCCTTACTTTCCTTGCAGATGGTGATCAGCAACCTTGGCGCCAAGCCCCTGGTGCTGCAGCTGCCCATTGGCAGTGAGGACCAGTTCAAGGGTGTGGTGGACCTGGTGGCAATGAAGGCCATTGTGTGGAACGGGGAGGAGCTGGGCGCCAAATTTGATATTGTGGACATCCCTGAGGACATGAAGGAGATCTCGGAGGAGTACAGGGAGAAGCTCATTGATGCCATTGTGGAGCAGGACGATGCGGTGAGGAGGGGGGGGTAGGGTTCCAGGGTCAGGGTCAGGGTCTAGTTTCCAGGGCTTAGGGTTTAGGCTGCAAGCTCATTGATGCCATATGTTGCACCTAGATGTTTTTGTGACAGCTTGAGGTGCGGGGCCTACGGCACTTTTTGCTATGGCAAAATAAATGTATGATAATGATGCCATCGTGGTGCAGGACGATGCTGTGGGGGGACTGTTTTAGGGTTTAGTTGGATTGAGGTGAAGGTGAAATGTTTAGGATTTGAGCTCGTTGATGCCGTTGTGGAGCAGCACAATGCTGTGAATGAGGGGCAGGGGTTCAGGGTTCAGGGTTCAGTGTTGAGCTCATTTAGTGCCATGGAGCTCCTTTATGCCATCCCTGGAGCAGGACGATGCTTGGTGGGGGATAGAGTGATTGGCCTTTGGGGGGGAGGGGTTGATGCCACAGGGCATAGCTGTATGTTGTTAGAGGATTCCCGTGGGTTTCAGCAGCTTTTGGTGTTAGATACATGCAGCGTCAACAGACTTATGAAGATATCATTGACAGACGGAGGGTGTGCTACTCCTTCTGCTTTGTTGCTTTGCTTCTGGAGGCCTACTTTGAGACCTAAACCATAATCCTACCCCTAAACCCTAGCTTCTGCTGTTCCTGCTTTAGGTTCTTCAGGCCTACTTTGGGACCTAAATCCAAAACCTAGCTTTTGCTGTTCCTGCTTTAGGTTCTTCAGGCCTACTTTGGGACCTAAATCTAAACCCTAGCTTCTGCTGTTCCTGCTTTAGGTTCTTCAGGCCTACTTTGGGACCTAAATTCTAAACCTAGCTTCTGCTGTTTCTGCTATAGGTGCTAGAGGCCTACTTTGAGGGCACCATGCCTGGGGAGGAGAGCATCAAGGCGCTGATCCGCAAGGGGACCATCGCCATGGACTTTGTGCCCATGATGTGTGGTACTGCCTTCAAGAACAAGGGTGTACAGCCTCTGTTGGATGCTGTGGTACGCTATCTGCCCTCTCCTCTGGACATCCCTGACGTGCAGGGTGTTAAGGTGAGATGATTGGGGATAGGGTTGAGGGTTTGGTCTTGGTTTGGATTAGGGTTTAGGTTTTATGGATGCTGTGGTGCGCTACCTGCCCTCTCCTCTGGACATCCCTGACGTGCAGGGTGTGAAGGTGAGATGACAGGGGATAGGGTTGAGGGTTTGGTCTTGGTTTGGTTTAGGGTTTAGGTTTTATGGATGCTGTGGTGCGCTACCTGCCCTCTCCTCTGAATATCCCTGACGTGCAGGGTGTTGAGGTGAGGTGATAGGGGGTTCAGGGTTTTGCGGTTTGGTTTAGGGTTTTGTGGATGGTCTGGTACGCTACCTGCCCTCTCCTCTGGATATCCCTGACGTGCAGGGTGTGAAGGTGAGATGATTGGGGATAGGGTTGAGGGTTTGGTCTTGGTTTGGTTTAGGGTTTAGGTTTTATGGATGCAGCGGTGCGCTACCTGCCCTCTCCTCTGAATATCCCTGACGTGCAGGGTGTTAAGGTGAGATGATAGGGGATAGGGTTGAGGGTTTGGTCTTGGTTTGGTTTAGGGTTTAGGTTTTATGGATGCTGTGGTGCGCTACCTGCCCTCTCCTCTGAATATCCCTGACGTGCAGGGTGTTGAGGTGAGGTGATAGGGGGTAGGGTTTAGGGTTTGGTCTTGGTTTGGTTAGGGTTTTGTGGATGGTCTGGTATGCTACCTGCCCTCTCCTCTGGATATCCCTGGCATGCCGGGTGTGAAGGTGAGCCGACAGGGTTTGGTCTAGGTTTGGTTTCGGATTTGGTGCATGTTGTGGTGCGCTACCTGGTAGGTCACCTGATAGGGTCTTGTGGCCCGGGGTGTCTGGGTTCTTACAGTATTACACTTGCGTGAGTGTGCAGTTTAGAGAGAGGGAGTCGTGACCGCGAGAGAGTCGATGCATCCAAGAGACCGAGGATATTGCATGCTAGACAATGTAAACCCCCTCTGTTTGTGTGCTGGTTGATGATCCTGAGGGTTTTTGTTTAGGGTTTGACTTATTAGGGTTTATCGTCTTTTCGTCTGCAGGTTGATGATGCTGAGATCACCATGACTCGCCCAGCTGCAGATGAGGCGCCCTTCTCCGCCCTGGCCTTCAAGATCATGACAGATCCCTTTGTGGGTACCCTCACCTTCTGCCGTGTCTACTCTGGCAAGCTGGATGCTGGGACCTATGCACTGAACGCCAACAAGGGCAAGAAGGAGCGCATTGGGCGTCTCATGCTTATGCATGCTAACAACAGGGAGGACATCAAGAGCGCCTTTGCAGGTATGGGTTAGGGTTTAGGCTGTGAGTAGGTGTAGCGTTTCTCGCTATCGCCTTGTGGATTGTTGTTTAACTGTTGCATTTATTCGTCCTTTTCAACGGTTTTGGGTTCTGGCTTTGGGGGCAAGGGGGGGGGGTTTCTGGCTTTGACTGGGGTTAGGGTTTGGGTTCTGACTAGGATTGAAGCCCTGTGCATCTGCAATAAGGAAGAGACGTGCTGGGATGGTAGAAGCAGCAGTGGTGTATGTAAGACAGTGTTATATTACATTTCATGATATGCCATAGAAATAATGCCATAGGCCCCGCACCTCAAGCTGTCACAAAGCATTTAAACATATATAAACAGCATTCGCAGCATCCATGGAAGGGTGGGGCAAAATCACATTGGCCCGCATATCAGACAAACTAAGGCTACAAGAGTGCGCCAGGCCCATAATACATAAGGATTACTACTGGCCCTGAGCAGTAGAAACTGAATTACTTTGAAGTCCTTCTCGACGCCCTGTGTCTGTATCGAGTGATACGTAATGCCTAAGAGTTCGCCCAACAGTAGCAAAGAGCCCCAGAGCTGATCTCTTGCGCTTTCGACTGCTCACCACGACACACCCTGTGTTTTTTTGTTGTTCTATCAGGTGATATTGTTGCCATTGGTGGTTTGAAGGATGTGGTGACAGGAGAGACTCTGTGTGACGAGAAAAACCCCATCATCCTGGAACGCATGGACTTCCCCGACCCAGTGATCAAGATCGCCATTGAGCCCAAGTCCAAAGGTGGGGCTAGGTTTGGGGTGATGGTTGCATCTTGCTTTATTTCATTTTAGCACTGCATGACAGGCCTGCCCTTTCCTGTGCGCACTCTCCCCTGCTTTGTGTATCTGTTTGCTGTACCCTGCTTTTTTCCGTTCCAGCACTGCATGACAGACCCTGCTTTTCTTGTCTGTACTCTCCCACGCTTTTTTTACCTGACCCCACTTCCAACCTCCAGGTGATTTGGAGAAGATGGGCATGGGTCTGAACAAGCTTGCCCAGGAGGATCCCTCTTTCAACTACAGCCGTGACGAGGAGACCAACCAGACCGTGATCGAGGGTATGGGTGAACTTCACTTAGAAATCATTGTGGATCGGTTGCGGCGTGAATTCAAGGTGGAGTGTGAAGTTGGAGCCCCGCAGGTGAACTACAGGGAGTCGATCAGCAGGAAGAGCGATGTGCGGTACGTGCACAAGAAGCAGAGCGGCGGCAGCGGGCAGTTTGCTGACGTGGCGATCCGATTTGAGCCTGGAGAGCCTGGCACTGGCTTTGTCTTCCAGTCTGACATCAAGGTGGGTCTTGGGTCTTGAAAAAAAGGGTACAATGCAAGAGGTAAACCATTATATCACAGGGGATAGCGAGACCGCATCGTCGTACCTGAGTGCCGCTCCCAAAAGTTGCAAGATGGGTCTTGGGTTGGGGAATATTTTGAGTAGAAGCAGGGTGCATATGGCTTGATAGCAGCTGAGAAGCTGATGTAGTTTTGACTGCCCTGTTGTCTGCCTAGGGCTGATGTAATCGGTACGCACAAACGGAAGCGTTCCAGCGCGCCGGAAGTTACATGCCCTCTGTGCTTTCTTCCAGCAATGTGTTGGTATACTTGCAGGATAGATCTGCTTTTCCTCAGTTTGTTATGTTTTGGAGTTCCAACCCGCGGGAAGTCACAGGCCTTCTGTGCTTTCGTCTCCAATACAGGTACTGCTAAAGTACCTGTACATGGATCATGCATTGGTTCATTCACAGCAGGCTACCTGGAGGGGTCGCTGGGGATTGTGTTGATTTAATTTTAAAAAGTTGATTTTTTAATAACTTTCAATAATTAATTTTATTTTTAATGTTTTACAGGGTGGTGCTGTGCCCAAGGAATACATTCCTGGTGTGACCAAGGGTCTTGAGGAGATGATGAGCTCAGGTAGCTTGGCAGGTTTCCCCGTGGTGGATGTTAAGACTGTGCTGTATGATGGCAGCTATCACGAGGTGGATTCCAGCGCTCTGGCCTTCCAGATTGCTGCTCGAGGTGCCTTCAGGGAGGCCATGCAGAAGTGCGGGGCACGGCTGCTAGAACCTGTCATGAAGGTGAGGGGATGGACAAGGAGAGGGGGTGGGGATGGTCGCAGATTCCGGGTGAGGTTGTGTTTATTGGAGGAGGGGGGTTTTGTTTTGCATAGAGGGTGGATAGAGAGGGTTTTTGCTCGTTGGCACATGTGGATGAAGTTGTCTGTGGGAAGGGGTATGGGGGAAGCAGGGGTCTCACAGAAGTCATTGGGTTGGAACAAGACATCATAAGATGGGTGATTGGGCAGGAAATGTTGTGTTGTATCAAAATGGCTGCTGGTGGTGTCGAGGAGGTCTGGCAATGGCATTCCAGGTTGAGGTTGTTTGTCTCCCACCATGCCAGGATTGAGGGTGCTGCTGTCTCTGGATGTCAGCGGTAAGCCTAGCGATATTAGGTTAGGTGCATGCTGCTGCTGCTGTTGTGCTTCTTCTTCTTGAGATCTAGGTTCCCATAAGCCCAGCGTGCGGCGATGCAGTCAGTACACTAATGAGCTTGATGCTGTTGCTGCCTTTGCCTGCAGGTGGAGGTTGTTACACCGGAGGACCACATGGGTGACGTCATTGGTGACCTGAACAGCAGACGTGGCATGGTCAACAAGTTTGAGGATAAGCCTGCAGGCATGAAGCTGGTGCAGGCCTTTGTTCCCCTGGCTGAGATGTTCAACTATGTTAGCACGCTGCGTGGTATGACCAAGGGGCGCGCCCAGTACAGCATGCAGCTAGAGCGGTACGAGGTGGTGCCACCAAACATCCAGCAGGACATCATTGCTAAGCAGAAGGTGGCTGCTTAAGTGCGTCTCGCTGTTAGGTTTGGGGTGCAGGGGTTGGGGTGTTAGCTGGTGTTTGTTGATACGGGTTGCTAGGCCCAGTCGGGTGCAGGATGTAGCTGAATAGAAAGATGGATGTCAGTTCGCGTGGGAGCAGCGGACATTCCGCAGTTTGATGGGAGGGTGTTAAAGGAGGTGTCCTTTTTTGAGGCTTGTGGAAAGCCCTGAGAGTGTTGAGAGTTTACAAGACGGTTCTGTACATTGGAACACAGTTGTGACAGGTACCGGTACTGGATCTTAGTAGAGAGATATTCATTTGTACAATTGTTACAGGAGAGGTGTATATGATGGTAACTAACTAAAGTTGACCATTGTGTTCCCGCGAGGAAGAGCTCCGAATTGCCGCCATGCATGGGCAGCGGGTCGTGCTCATGGTGAAATGCCACCATACATGATCAGGCTACTTTTAACCTGGCAAGAATGGCTTAATGGATAAGCCTCGATCTACATGGAGGTTATCGCTGGCTGTGAGAAGCCTGGCATCATGTACCGCAGGCGTGAGTAACTTGTACTGGACGAGTCATGACTTTCGTCTTTCAATCAGTCGAGGCTATGCAAGAAGATGCGCATGTCCGTCAAGATATGTGAAATCAAACTGTTGACCGGTCCATCTGACTTCTTACAAGACCTTGCGAGTGTCCTGCGGGAATAGACATTGCATCACGGCCTGCGGAGTCGTAGGGCTTATTTGCCATTTTGCACTGTTAAGCAAGGACACAAGGCAATGACCGAAGAAGATGCTACGGCGCCATGCGTAAGAGTCCTTCCATTGAATTGTGTTCGATCTATAGCTTAGTGTATGACCTGTCACATTCACTCTGCAGAAGTGGGAGGGGGCTTTTGATGATGAGGGCCTACCACATGGACAAGTAAGCTCCGAAGGGTACAGTCGGGAAGCTTCCGGACCTTATTGGCACTCAACTAATGGCTCATGCTGCGTATTGTCCTCCGAAGGGCACCTTGACCTACCCACCACCAGCCGTGGAAGAAGATGAAGAAGAGAATCCTGGTGACACATACGTTGGCTCCATGAATCATGGCAAACGAGAAGGCACTGGTAAATACACATGGACATCAGGAGCAGTGTATGAAGGCAGTTACAGAGACAACAAGAAGCAAGGGCAAGGGGTTATGACATTCCCAGACAAAGGAAAATACGAGGGTAAGCATGCAGCTTGCATGAGCATCACTTGGGCAGATGCTAGGAGGCTGATGGAGGTCTCCTAATGAGCAAGCTGGCCCTCTCCTTGCAACGGGCAACCATGCAACCCCTCTTTGGAATCCAACCAGGCTGCGCTTACAAAGCAGCCCAGCGTATGGTTACTTTGCTATCCAGGCGTCTGCCATTCCCTTGCATGCCTGCACAGCATGTTTTATGCAGACAGCCCCTTCTTGGAAGTTACATGTGATCCGAAGGTTGCCAATAGCCATGGGATTTGATCTATATCAGATACTGTACTGCTCATGGGTTTACAGCACGCGGCCCCGTAAGTAACCATAAGTCACAATTCACACATTCGAGCATGTGTTGTTGCTTTCCACTTTCTGCCTAGCTCCGCCTGGATTGTATGGCATGTACCAGTGGAATCACCAAACAGGAATAAACAGCGAGGCTCAAAATTGGATCATTTCCTGGTACCGGAAGAACCACTAATCATGACGCGTGCTATGGGTATAGTTCAGCCTTTGTATACCGTATACACCCTCACAAGCTCTTGCCATATACGTATACCCCTGGCAACCTCTTCCGTATAGCCGTGGCAGAACCCTTGGTATACCCTAACTACTGCCCATCAAGCCCATATGATCACTATCTAAAAGGGCAGGTTACAGCTGAGGGCATGGAAGGCATACCAGCAGTCATATTCACCATCCAAAAGGCCAAGCAATTGACCCAGCTAAAACCATATCACACTTTCACATGCTCTGGCAGGCACCTGACAAGAGGGCCTCAAAGACATACCAGCAGGTATCATTGACAGTCAAAAGGCCAAGCGATTCACCCAGCTGAAACCATGTAACATTTCACATGCTTCCCTATGGCCGGCACATGGAAATGAGGGCCCCAAAAGGCATACCAGCAGTAATATGAACATTCGAAAGCCCAAGCAATTCACCCAGCTAAACACATGTCCCAAAAGAATTCCCATGCTTTTCTGGCAGGCTCCTGGGGAGGAGGGCCAGCAGTATTCTTCACAATCCTGACCATGTGATTCACCTATCAAAACACACGTCAATGCTAACATGCTTCCATGGCAGGCACCAGACAGGAGGGCCTCAAAGACATGCTAGCAATTAAATTCACATTCAATAGGGCCAAGCAATTCACCAGCAGCTTTGTAAAACATGTCGAAAAGAATTCACATGCTCTTCTTGCATGAACCTGACACCAGGGCCTCAAAGACATACCAGAAGTAATCTTCACAATCAAAAGGCCAAGTGATTCACCAAGCTAACTCACATGCCAAAACGTTTTCACATGCTCCTCTGGCAGGCACCAGCAGGGATACAATGGAGGCTATTGTAGGTGATGGTCAGGATGCAGTATATGACCACCCCATGCATTATGCCAGCTTCACCCTGCTCTTCACGAGCTAAAGACCAAGCACTTGACCCTGCTAAACACATGTCACCATCTTCACATGCTCCTCTGGCAGGTACTTGGGAGGGTGACATGATGCATGGTGATGGCAGCTACTACTATGCCAATGGAGACATCTATGCAGGCACCTTCAGTGAGGGCAAGAAGCATGGCAAGGGGATGTACTACTTCAAGGTGAGCAGTGGACTTCAATATAGACCAGCCAATGTCTAGGCATATGTCCACATTTCATCATGCATGCATTCTAAAAATGCATGATTGCTGGTTGCATGCCAGGGACAACCCCGGGTATGACCCCACCTCGTTTTTTCGCTATTTTCTACGGCACTTTTGGCTCTGCCCCTCCCACCTCGTTACTTGCTGCCTGTCCCAAATGGAGGACAGCATAAACATCTGCATAGTTAGCTCCAATACAATTAGCAATATCATTGCCCAGTCACATGTCCGCCCTTGCTGCATGCAGGCTCATAATTGCCAATTCCTTGGCAGCTGGAAAGAGGGCCAGTTTGCGGATGGCAAGTGGGTGCACAGGAACGGCACTATGTTCCAGGGATCCTTCAACAACTCAGTACCGGTATGTGGAATAGATGACTATGGATGCAAGAAGGGTGGTTTTCCCCTTCTCTGCGTTGTTCTCTCTCTGCCGGTAATTATGCATGAATAGAGGAGATATGTGGCAAGGCACTGACAATGTATTGTTGGCCCTCTAAGGTGTAACTGTCAGCACCCTGGTTGGAGCATTCAGACCATGCTGGGTCCTGCTTTTGTGCTCATGCATTTAGACAGCAGGATCGTCCTATACATGCAGCAGGTGGTGCATTGGCTGTAAAAGGGAGGAGGGGGCGGAGGGGGGAGGGGGGATGGGAGGGCTGTTTTCCCAGGGGTGTTTTCCCCTGTAGCCATGCTGTGAAGAATTCAAGTGTGGTGTGAGCACTACCATGCTATGCGTAGCTTATTTTAGTTTCCAATCTCATCTCTTTAATCAACATTCAGGTTAGGTGTATCAACCATTCTTATCACGGCACACGGCAAGGACGACGTGCGGCTGACAGGATTATTGCATCATGCCACATGGCTTCCATGTTATGATATTACTGCATCGTGCCACATATTATGATATTATGATATTACTGCATCGTGCCACATGGCTTCCATATTATGATATTACTGCATCGTGCCACATATTATGATATTACGATATTACTGCATCGTGCCGCATGGCTTCCATATTACCAGTATTGTGATAATGTGCCTAGTGCGCCTTGACATCATCATGTGCGTCACAATGGCTTTTTCCATGTAGTAAGGGCAGGTTAAGGGACAGCCTGTGGGGTTGCCTACCCCTGTAAGGATGCAAAGCAGAGAGAGGCACACGTGACTGTCCTGTTGTCGTGATATTGGCAGTCACTTGATAGGTTGTTCAGAGGCTGACAAGCTGTGCCCGTGTGTGGGCCTACTGTTGGTTTTACATTTCTGTAGTCCATAGCACAAGTGGCAGGGTCCCAGCACCTCAAGCTGTTATAACATAACATAACATAACATTTAAGGTGTGGCAACCGCCAAGGGCTGCTAGGTCGAACCGACCAAACACACCATCGGATGGATCCAAAACACAATGGGTTCCATACCACCAAGCAAATGGATACCAGCCAGGTATTCACTCATCTAGAGGACTTCAACCAGTTCATCCTCAGAATTATACTATAAAAGTGTCCTTCTGGCCCGGCCGAGGCTATTGGCTGTCCGCCCCCTCTTACGCAAGTAACTTGAACTGTTGTGGCAATGCTTGCAGGATGAGGGCAGGTTCTATTTTGCTGGCAGCGGTCTCTCACAAGCTGGCCGGTATGAGGCTGCCAAAGGTTGGAAGGGAGGGCCGGTGGAAGTAGCTACTGCAGTGGCCGCAAGCCTGTCAGCATAAACTCCCTGTGCTGTGGCAGTATCTAGTGACACCCCACACGCAGTATTTACACATGTGACTGGTTATGTCCCTGGTACCTTACTAGATGGAAGCAGTCGGTGGCCAGGCAAGCCCCGTGGTCCTTTGCTCCAGGGTGACATGCTGTTATGGTTGACCAGCCCGTATTCTGTTCCACCTCGCTGTTTTTGTGACAGCTTGAGGTGCGGGGCCTATGGCACTTTTGCTATGGCATATCATGAAATGTGATGACTAATGAGCTTGAACACGCCCAGTAGTCTGTGATCTGTGAACTGAGTCACAACCAATGCTGATTAATGGTCATCAAATCGCCAGTGTGTAACATGGCTGTTTGATCCAGTCGCTTTCATAATGAAAGACACAGTCCGGCAGATGTGTGCACTTGCATGTTCAGGGGATGCCTTACGAAGATGGGGGGCATACCTGAGATTGCCAGCTGTAGTCAGTCGAACCACCACTGGGCAAGTGCCACCGTGGGGGCGCCCGGGGTAATGGCACAAGCTTGATTTTATTGGATAAGGGGACAATCAGGCACATATCCGGGTCATTACTGGCGGTCATTAGTGGTCATTACATGATTCAGTCCTTCAGCTTGCGGTGTGATGCTCCACAATCACGCATGCTGTAGTGGCAGCGACTGCAATGTAGCAGTCTGTTTTTATAATTGTATCAACTTCATCCGGTCCAGTGATAGATGGTCATTCACTGTGCGGAAAAATCGAGATGTGTACTGCGTCCCGCCTTCCGCGCAATGGCACTGATCAAAGTGCGATCTACCATCCTGGCTGCCGGAGGCAGTGAGGTTTGCAAAGGTCCTCATCCTATATACTGCCTGATAATCCGTGATTGACCTTACGCCATGAAATCATAGCAGGCACAGCTCCGCTCTCGTATTTCGGCATGATGTCAAAAGCTATGATGACGTGGCCATTGGACTGGCCGGTCTGCTGGTAACCAGGCTTCTCGTGGTGCCATCTCGTCTGGCTGTTTCGACTCATCCTCCCGGATACCTTCACTAGTACATATCTCGCCATTTCCTGTCCGGCGCTACTGGCAGTAGGGTAGTCCTCTAAATACGGGAAAGCTAGCTGGGCTAGGGCTTGCCTGAACGGCTGCACTACTTCCTTCTCCAGCCCATCCGTCTGGGCACATTGTTCCCTCAGTTGCTGCATGAATAGCAGTTTAAGAGCATTTGAGTAAGGGTTATAACCTGCTATCCATCCAGAATTGCATTGCGTGCAAGGCAACAAGATGCAGCGGTACCGGAACCCCCTGCTTGCAGCGCTTCTTGTGGTGCTGGCGGTGTGCCTTTTTGCTGCTACCGAAGCTGCTCGCATCCCTGAGGTGGACGCTGGTGTGGTCGAGTCTTCTGTGGACACCGACGCGGCTGCTGTGAGCTGCGAGGGTCCTAATTGCGGCCACCCGTGGTTCTGCCGGTGAGGCCGGCTACTGCTGCATTTGCATTGAAATGGCACTGTTGGATTTGCCCCTAACCGTATCAACTGCATTATAAATCCACAAGTCGCCTAGTCAACTGCCCTGTGGATAGCAAGCGCAGTTGAAGGCGATGTGCAGAATTTATCTAGCTTCAATGCACCAGGTAGTGACTGCATATACATGCATGCAGCACCAGCAGCAACAGCAGCAGAAGGAGCACCAGCTCAGCAGCAGCAACGGGAGAATGTGGCTCACCTTGTACCACTCAAGAAGCCATAGTACATGCATGCAGGATTGTGAGGTAGAGCAACACAATCAATCCAACTCTGCATCAAGATACTTCGAAACATGGAGATGACAGCTCAGTGGGAGAATTGCTTACTTTATTATTACATTTCAGGATATGCCATAGGAAAAAGTGCCATAGGCCCCGCACATC
The DNA here is from genome assembly GCA_963556185.1 of Pseudopediastrum boryanum. Lineage (NCBI taxonomy): Eukaryota > Viridiplantae > Chlorophyta > Chlorophyceae > Sphaeropleales > Hydrodictyaceae > Pseudopediastrum > Pseudopediastrum boryanum. Next base: position 1,969,912 of record OY744499.1, read on the forward strand.
AAATATTAGTTTGGGTGTTACTGGGTTGCACCCCTGTCAGCGGGCTTAGGGCCAGGTTACAGTTCGCTAAACGTGGCAAACGTAAACCGAACGGAGGGTCGGACCCCCCGTTCCGTTTGGGGACCTAAACGGGCATGTTGGAAAACGATGTTTTCATCGAATACGTTTACTTTAATATTTAGTACGAGTCTCCTGGGAGCCTAAACGTGACTGAACGTGGCCAAACGTGGCATACTGTAACCTGGCCCTTATTGATATAAGTGCATTCGGCTGAACATCCACGCATCCACAGTGCATTGTGCTGTGCTGTTTCAGTGCTTATGCTAATGAAGTCCTACGGCTCAAGCACTAGTAAGGCAGAACAAGGCAATACATACATGTTCTTGGCGCGGCTGTGGCGGGTGCTGCACGGTCCGAGGGCTGTGCAGTGATCTATCTCATAGTATAGGTTCTTTGGTGCGGCTTAGCTTAGTTATATACAACTTAGAATTCTTCAGCTCTACAGGCGAGGGATGGAGCATCAGGACAGTACCTAGCAATGCCAAGTCTTCTTGCAGCTCCCTTGCTAGCAGATCAGCTAGATGATCTGGGTTGGGTTTTGGGTTAGGGTTTAGGATTTAGGGCCCATGCCACAACGGTCCCTCCCGGCAGTGCTGATCTCAGCAGGCTCCGGCCCTCTCAGATGGTATGTTGAATAATGCATAACGCCCCAAGCCTGATTCTTCCGACCGCAGCAAAGAGCCCCCCAGCTCACCTCTGTTCTTTGTAGCCCTCTCGGATGACTGGTAATACTGGCTGTGCCAATGAGACGTCCCGTCTGAGTATTTTAAGCTCCCCGTACTTTATAAACGTGCTGTCTGTCGCTGCCTCCTTCTTATCGTTTCTTCCAGGGGTCTGGATTGTCCCCGGTTCAAGGTGATTGAGTCCTCCGGTGAGCAGGAGCTGAGGAGATATGCTGCTGCTTGGTATGTGGTGACTAAGGTGGAGGGGGTGAGCCTGCTGGAGGCAAACATCATTGGAGCAAAGGTGGGGTGGGGGGCGGGAGGCGGGAGGCGGGGACGGGGGCGGGGGCGGGGGGGGGGGGGGGGTCAGCCTGCTGGAGGCAAACATCATTGGAGCAAAGGTGGGGTGGGGGGGGGGTGGAGCTAAGGTGGAGGGGGTTAGCCTGCTGGAGGCCAATATCATTGGAGCCAAGGTAACAAGGGGGGCTGTGCTTTATGTGTTGCTGCTGTGTGTACTGGTTGACTGGTGTTACCAGCGTTGCTCCCTAGCATACACTGAAGGCTAGTCATGTCAAGGGTGAAGTGTGCCGGTGTGTGTGTGTGTGTGTGTGTGTGTGTGTGTGTGTGTGTGTGTGTGTGTGTGTGTGTGTGTGTGTGTGTGTGTGTGTGTGTGTGTGTGTGTGTGTGGAGGGGGGCTTTTAGTATGGGCTTTAGGATAACCTTTCAGCAATGCAATTCATGCACTATGTATCATGCTTCACCCTTTCTTCTGCAAGGTACAGGAGTTGAATATGGTACCTGTAGTGGACGAAGCTGTTTTCAAAACAGTGGGGGGGGGGGGGGATGGGCGGTGTTTGGGGGGGGTCCGGTCATCACCTAGCCCCAGGGTCACCCGCCCCCGCCCCCGACAACCCCCCCCCCCACCCACCCCCAAACCCACCCAGAACAGCTTCAGGGGCTATGGCATCATGTGGAATGCCTTAAAGCCTTTGACCAAATGATTCTAGTGAAGCCTTATGCGGTTTGCTAATACTATACATTTCATGATATGCCATAGCAAAAAGTGCCATAGGCCCGCACCTCAATCTGTCATAAAGTAAAGCGAGGTGGGAAAAAATATGGGTTGTCTTTGACATGCATGACTAACATATGCCTAGACATGAGGTCCAGCAGCTAGGTCAAAAGCACCCAAAACCACCACTGCCCCAATGGGGGTAGGAGCCTCCCTCCTATTTGGAAAACAAGGAGGGCTTATAAGCCCAGGTGCAAGCAATAAATGCGGTTTGCCACTGCTTGTACTGGTTGGCTGGTGTTATCAGCATCACTCCCTAGCGGCCTACACACTGAGTACAAGCT
>OY744499.1:1972189-2108481 GCA_963556185.1 Pseudopediastrum boryanum
GGTGTGGGAGGGGAATTAGTGGTGGCGGTAGGTGCAGCAACTTGGAGGTGTTGCATGCGCCCGCATATTCTTCCAGCTCGCTGTTTTCATTACAGCTCGGAGTGCGGGGCCTATGGCACTTTTGCTGTGGCGTATCCTGGACTGTAATGATATGTGCTGTCTGTGCCCCGTGTTGTTTCCAGGTGAGGAAGAGGACCCAGTGACTGTATGCAAAGCTGTGGCCTTATCTTGATGCTCATTGTCAATTGTTTAGTTGCTGTTTTGCGCGCTGCTGTTGGTGCTGCTGCTGTTGGGCATGTATTGTTTCTCCTGAATGTGTGTAGACAGTCTGGTAGTGCTGCTTCCCCATTCTTTTTGTTGCTGTTTTGCGCTTGCTGTTGCTGCTCCTCCCATTGTAACTGGCTGCTAATGCTGCCGCTGCGGCTCCCCATGTGAGAGAACTCCTAATAGCAAACAATGGGCACGCTCATGCCTTACCTCTATGGCAAGAGTACAGACTTCCAAGCTACGATCCCTGCTTTGTACCTTCGCCTGCTGCTCCCCTCTGCCGCAGCGTCACCCTCCCAACCCCGTAATCCCAATTGTTGCAGAGCTCCTGTTGCTGGCGCTGCTGCTCCAATTATAACTGGTTGCTAAATGCTGCTTGCTACGTCTTCCCCATATGATAGGATACGTCCTGACAAACAACATGCAAACACTGTCTCTGTCTCCATGGCACATTTATGAAATCGCTCCTTTGTACCTTTGCCTCCTGCTCCCCTCTTTGCCGCAGCATCACGCTCCCAAGCCCCGCGATCGCTGCGTCGACCTCGTCCGTCTCCACAAGCGCGAGGTCTTCATCACCACCTTTGCTTTTGCCTTTGAGGGTGAGCGCAGCTTCATCCATCGCGGCTGGGAATTCATCGAGCGCCTCAGAGACCAAGGCAGGAAAGTCTGCAACAAAGCTTTCAGCATCAGCATCTACGAGCCTCCGATCCCATTCGTCCCGCATCACTTCGAGGTCGCTGTGTTCCACAGGAGGTGTAAGGGAAGGAACGACGCCCCTGCTGCTCTTACGCTAAACCCTAATCCCAGCGATGCTGCTGATACCGTGTTGGGTGCTGCGAGCGGAGGGTTGGAGTCGGGGTGGGCGAACGGTGTGAATTCTGTTATGAAGTCGATCTTCAGGTGGGGGAAGGCGATCAGGGATGATGATCCTAGTGGTGATGATGATGATGATATGGATACTTGTGAGGATATGCCTCCTGCGCCTCAGCCGGAGCCTCAGCCTGGTCCAGAGCCAGGGCCGGAGCCTAGCCCAAGTCCTACCCCTGATGACGATGTTGAGGCTTTGTTGGAGGGGTTACTGTGAAAACTCACTAGGGAAGGTGGTATGTACTTGTGAGGCTATGCCCCCTGCACCTCAGCCCCGGAGCCTGGGCCAGAGCCAGGGCCAGAGCCAGGACCACCTAGTGGGGACGATGAGGATGATGTGGTGGCTTTGTTGGAGGGGTTGCTGTGAACTTGGAAAATGTGGTTTGCACTGAAGAGGCCTACTTCCTGGAGGATGGTTACCGGGCAGTTAAAGCAGGGGAGAGTGCGGACAATAAAAGTAGGGGTCTGTCATGCTTTCCTGTAAGCCACAAATGCTGCGTGCATACTAGAGGTAAGCGATGGTGTGAACTAAAGGGCTTTGGTGGAGAGCTGGGTAGAAAGCGGTGGTGGAGTACTGCCAGTAGTGGGAAATGTGGGGGAAGGTGGAGTTGGGTACTGATCCCGGTTATGGAGGTTGGTGAGCACTGTGACTGCAAAAAGGCGCACAGCCAAATAATGCTGTGGTGGCGTGGATCACAATTGGCGGCAGTGTGATGGTGTGTTTGTCTGTTGTATTCTAACAAGGCGACATGAAGAGCTGGTAGGTCTCCTGAATTGTTGGATAGCCCAGCTGGTGATGTTCCAATGTCCTGTATGTTGGAGTTGATTATGTTCCACCTGATCAGCTCCTGGTGGTTTTCAGTGAGGTTTATCCTGAAATGTGGGTTTTTTTGTTGCAGCCAATTGCCATTCATTTCAAGGGTGTGTGAAGTTGCATGTTGAATAGTGCCTTTTTGTGTGTGGGAGGGGTTTGCTGTATATGCAGTGCCAATCACTGTCGTCATACTATCTTGTTTTACTTTCAGTCCGTGCTTCCAGGGAGACTGGCTGTCGAAGCGATTGCTGAGCCAACTGCTAGAGTATGTGTTGGATCTGGAGCCTGTAGCAGGAACATGTTGCATTACTGCTGTACAAAAGCTTGCATTGTACAGTGGCAAATCATGCGACTGCTCTAATTGGATTTTGAGTTTCATGTTTGCTGGGTATGTGTCATGCACTTTACGCTAAAGTGCAATGGGCTGATGGATTGGTGATAAGGGTGCTTTTTGTCTGTTTGTATTCATGTCGCGGCGAGTTCCATGTAATAGAGGAGTGGTTGGAGTTATACAATCGTCATTGTTTGCCATGCCCTTGCAACCGATGGAGGAGTGGGTGGTGTTCTTGATCATGGGCTCTGTCTCGATAGGAGCGTTGCCTTGACTTTGAGGGATTGATTCGGCCACATTCCATGGTGGTTGGGTCTGGTTGCATATATCCCTCTGTGGTTGAGTTATTTGCATGGTTCTTGTACATCTCCAGCCCGTGGTAATCGTCATTGTTTGCCATGCCCTTGCAACCGATGGAGGAGTGGGTGGTGTTCTTGATCATGGGCTCTGTCTTGCCTGGATACATGTTTCGGTATCAGTACTGCTTGGTTGGTGGTCTGGAAGCCATTGTGCTTGGATCCATCCGATGGTGTGTTTGGTCGTTTCGACCTAGCAGCCCTTTGCGGTCGCCACACCTTAAATGTTTGTTGTTGTTGTATACCATGGGCCATACGTGCATGGCTGGCAAAGCTGCTGGTCGGTGCATCTCACGTACAAAGTACTCTGGTCGTTGCCTTGTTGGCGCCTTATACGTCAGTTAGTGTGGGCTAGAATGGATAAGATGCACCTGGCAGTCAGATAAAGGCCGCGTTCAGTCCAGCTTTTTACATCTGGCTTGCTTCTCACATTTTCTCTGGTCGTGTTTTGTTTGTCATGCAGCTTAACATGGCACGCTGGATGAAGTTAGCATGCTCCATTCAAGCAGCTTCAAACATTCAAAACTTATTCTGTATAAGTTTCGCCACAAAACGTCAGGCAGGAAACATGTGCAGCTGCACTACTAGCTCGATGTGTAGATGGGAGCCTTGCAACGTAGCAACCTATCTGTGCCCGCACACCCAGTCCGGCTGCGCACTTTTCAAGCGGTTAAATCTAGTGCAGCGCAGAGAGAGTCCTGTTCAGCTGGCGTATGAACTTCTCATGTAAGTTCGCACTGAAGGAGCCGGTTTCGTTGTACCAGCGCCCTCCCACGTGCTGTACCAGCGCCCCCCCATGTGCGCCATGTGGGGGTGCCTCAGCTCAAACATCGTTCATAGCCTGATAATATCGGCTGGTATGCATCACTTGCTCGGCTGGGCACGCTGCGGCGCTAGACTGTCCAAGCCCAGGTAGCTCGTTCGACATCAAGCGCATAGTGTCTGGCCAGTGGCCACCGTCCTCTTTAGATTACTCGGGGCCAACGTATTCCTCAGTAGAGAAGCGGTGTTTGCGCCCAACGAATTCCTCAGTGGGGAAGCGGTGTTTGTGAGCTGACATGTGGATTGCCCTGGGAATCGGGCCGAACGCAGCAATCGACGCAGTCGTAACAGTAGAACCAAAGCATTGCTGCAGTGAGCAGAACTACCGTGCCAGCATTGATCAATTTGATGCTGTTGTACTCGGCTGGCTGCGATTTCAAGGACGGGAACGAGGTCAGCCGTCGTCACAGAACAGTCGCAGCGGTTGATGGCGGGTACGTGAGCAGTTCTAGGCTGCATACATAAAGCATACACGGCCCTGGAGAAGACACCAGTAAGGCCCATCACACCCCATCGTGACGTACCCAGTCCAGCACCCACTTCCCTGATGTACAGCATGCATGCATGCATTTATTCGTCCTTTTCAACTATGACAGCAAGCTTGCCCACATGCACTCAAAACTAGCTAGGACCCTAGCGAGCCCATCCCAGCGCGCATGTCATGAAGACCATACTCAGCGTATCTGCCGCTTGGGTTGGACTGTGCTTCTAACTTAAGGAGCAAACTCCTTCTCTCTCCACGCCCACAAGGCAAGCCGCAGCAAGAGTGTGTTACATCCCACGTGGCACCAAAACCTCATCAACTACCGAACCCACCAACATCCTAGCACAAACCGCTAACTTCCTGGGCCAGCACAGCACGTAGCAGCTCCTCCTCACTTCTTTGAAGCCTTGGCAGCAGCCTTGGGAGCCGCCTTAGTGGGGGCGGCAGCAGCTGGTGTGGCAGCAGGCTGCTGCTCCAAGTGCAAGCCCTGCAAACAAAAGCCAAAATCTCAGATGCTGGCACCTCCAATACTGATAGCATTGTTCTGGTGGTGGTGATACCGCACAACCGTGCTCTCAAAAGAAGACCTTGGATCACCTACGGTATTCTAGCCCTCTATGTTCGCAAGAGCTGCAAACCCCATGTCTGTACAAAATCCAAAGTTGAGGAATGTAAGGCCAACACGCAGGTTCCAGTCATCCGTGTGTATGCTGCGGCTGAGCGAGGGACTAATATAAATCAAGAAAGCCCCCATTGACCGTTGATACAAGTAATAGGGCTGAGCTGATGTGTAGAATTTCTAAGTTGTAACAGATAGTGACATTACATCGCAGGAATAAAACTCCACCCAGCCCAGCTGGCCTCCGTTCTCTCCCGTTCATGCATCATACAGGCAATCCACGTACGATGAAATATAAGACAACATAAGGTACTGTCCATCGTTGCATGTTGGTGAGGTCTCATCCCACTGTCGTTTAATGACCTTGCCAGCTGACCCCCTGGCCTTATTACGGCATAGCAACCCTCTTGCAACTGCCATCCTCGAGTTGTTTCTGTGTTCCCATCCCACTCTTGCAAAGCCCTACCTCAGCCAGCTTCAAATGGTCCGAGTCTTTGCAGCAGCAGACTGTTGCTGAGCATAAAAACACCAGTACCCGGTGAGCAATGTCGGCCCCCCCCTGTCACTGGCCTGCTGCAGCTGCATCCTACTTGCCCATGGCCGCTTCTAGCCACAACACTCCCTGTAGCCACCATAATTTCACCAATCTGCTCCTGCTCCACCTACCCCTATTTCCCCCTGATCTCCACTCCAACCCATACTATTACAATTCATGACATGCCATAGTAAAAAGTGCCATAGGCCCCGCACCTCAAGCCATACCCATTACCCATACCCCAGCACTCACCGAGGCCAGGCGCTCCTCCCTGCGAGCCATCTTCCTCTCACGTGCCTGCTTGTTCTTGGCACGGCGGGCCTCGAACTGGTCAGCAATGGCCTTCTCACGGACCTTCTCTGCCTTCTGCTTGTGCACAGCCTCCATCAGCACACGCTTGTTCTTGAACACATTACCCTTCACCTGGGCACGCAAACACGGCAGCAGAAAATAGACTCAGCAGGGAACAAGAAGTCTCCACTCATATGCTAGCCGGGACAGTACTTCCTGGGAGTTGCAAAAAATGCATTTACTCAACCATGGCACCTACTGCTTTCAAGGCACAGCCTTTCTCTTCTTCCTTCTGCAAGTGCTACTGCTTCTTTGTGGCGTGTCCTGGCTCAAAACACACCTCATAGCTCCCCAGACACATGTTCCAGTAGCCACCCTCTGCCCCTCTAGTTTCACTTCCTCCCACCCTTCCAACACCTCTCCCACCCTTCCATGTGTCTCCATTAACCAAAGGCTTAACGGCTTAACATGCTTGAGTCTTCCCAGCCAGCTTATCAAGAGCTCCAGCAATAGATAACACCAAATAACATTACCATGCGCAAGCCACCATGCAAACTACCGCACACAGCGAAACCAACGTTTTACACATAAACCATTGCTTCCCAACTCCCCATGTTGCCTGATCAGCAGCATCAGACTACAAACTATAAACCAAAAATTGTGCATGCCTGTGCCAACAAGCACAGGCATGCCATATTCATCCCTTCCAGTGACTAACCCCGCTCTGCTGCTCCCAGACAGCTTTACTGGCAGCATTTCAGCATCTTCCCTGACCACAGTTGCAGGAGCTGCCATCCTTGCGGGGCTGCTAAGCTCTCACTCTAAACCCCCCAACTGCATAACTTTCAAATCCTCTATTCACACTCAACTGCCATGTGAACAACTCCCTGTTGCCCCCTTTTCGCACTGCTGCTGCTGCTATTGGCCCTCCACGGCTGCTGACCACAGGAACATGCTGATCGCCCACTCCCCCCCCCAGCAGCACCAGTATCAAATGTTGCGTTGGCCCATTTTGGTCACAATGCCCCTCCGCCCCCGGCATCCCATTGACCAAAATCGCACTCCACCCCTCCTCATACTCAGGACACTACTCTGAGAAACTATCGCCAAATACCCAGAGTTGTTCCGCTCCAAAAAAGATGCTGCTCCCAGCTGCCCCTGCCCTCCCCTGCCCCAATCAGCCAAAGTGACAGACTAACTTCACAAGCTGCTTATCTCAGCCACAAGCCTTTGCAGCTTCCGCAGCTAAAGCCTATTAATCATGACGGGAAAGGTCTAATGACACAGTCTATATATCAAGCGGGAAAAAAGCTACTGGAAAAAGTACCCCCGGCTCCAATCCAGGATCCAAGATCTGCTACTGCTGCTCACATTCAACTACAGTGCTGCACCCGCCGCATAACTCTTAACCATTTTGTTAGTGTACCAACCCCGACGATTCAACTACAGTTAATGTGCCCCCTCCTCTTGCTGTTGCTGCTGCTGCTCACCTTCATGTACAGCTCATGGTACAGGTGCTTGTCAATCTTCTTGCTGTCACGGTACTTGCGCAGCAGGCGACGCAGCACACGCATGCGGCGGATCCAAAGCAGCTTGGTGGGCAGACGGGCCTCACGGGTACCACGGCGCTTACCTGGAGGGGGGAAAAGAGGCAGAAGTGAGGAGGAGTCGAAAATTGAATGGTGTTGGGGGAATTGAAATAGAGGCAGACACGCAGGCAGCCGTTAAAATATGCAAGGTCTCAACATGAGCAGAGACAAAAACAGGCAGTACAGGTGAAGAGGGATATAGACGCAGACATGGCGCTTACCTGGAGGAGGGGGGGACTAGAGGCAGAAACACACATGCAGGTGTTAGCACAATGTAAGACATCAATCTGAGGGTCTGAAGAGGCAGAAGTCAGAAGGAGTTGGGAACTGGATTAAAGGCAGACATGGCGTTGGAGGAAGCAGACACAGAGATAGCTGTTAGCATATGCAATGTCTCAACGTGAGCAGACGCACGACCTCAGCACTAGGAGACAAAAATAGGCAGTACAGGTGAAGAGGGAAACCTAGGGAGACATGGCACTTACATGGCACTTAGAGGAGGGGAATAAAGGTAGACACACACGTGCAGGTGTTAGCACATCTAAAACATCAATTCAAGATTGAAGAGGTAGTATTGAGGAGTTGTTGGAGGTTTGAATGGTGTATCATGAGCTAATCTAAGCCTAGCTCCCTCCTGCAGTCTGTACCACTTCAGCACCTGGATCCGAGCACTGCATTCATCAAGCTTGCTGCTGCTCCTGGAGGTAAACCTGCTGCTGCTGCTGGCTCTGCAGGTCACAGGAGCACGGCCAAAACCACCCAAATTCACCAGAAAGAGCCACAGTACCTCGTTTTTGCTACTGGCAGTGCATGTCTCTTCTCAGGCGTCTGGAGGACAACTATTCCACCTTAACTGTACCCACTGGTTGCTTGGGAGCCATTTACCAGATCCAACTGAGAGAGCACTTCTCCGATTTGATGCTTGCAATTTCCCCCCTAGCTGACAGAGTGGATTCCCCCACTTTCCATTCAGCCCCCAAACTGCTGCTGCTGCTATTGTCATGCCTGGTAGGCCTGTTCTTAAGCCTGACTGCTGCTTGACTGATGATGGATCTGACATCCCGGCCTCCCCTCTTGCACACTACCATCCAACACACACACACCCCCAGCCCCCATCCCTGCTTGAGCTGGCATAAATCTTACTGTGTCTCCTGCTACCTGACTGACTCCTGGACCTCCTGCAGCGAGCTAAAGCTGCATGGCTCCCATAGGACCAAGCTGTCCATAACCACCACTTATGAGCCCCATCCCTTTCCCCCTCAACCCTGTGCATGATCACACCCCTGGCCTATGTGTAGCCTCAAATCACCCGCCATGCTGTCAGCCAAAGCAGCAACCAAAAACCAGACCCAGTATCTGCTGCACGTTTGACCATTCAGTGGCTACATAGACCCTTTTGCTATTCTGCTCTCAGATGCTCAGCGCTTGCGCTATCTGCTGCTCCCCTACTCGTAACAATCTTTATCATCCTCGTAAGAAAGCTTAGCTGCTGCTGGATGCTGCCCCAACTGCAGCTGCATGAGGTTCTTACCGTAGCCAGTGTGGCGACCCTTGGCCTTAGCCTCTGCCTGGAGCCGAGCGCGGGCGCGTGAGTGCACTGTCTGAGGCTTCCTGATGACAAAGCCATCCTTCACCAGCTTCCGGATGTTTTGCCCTGAACAAGTAAATCCAAGAGCGGCAATCCGTCAGCATGCTGCATGGATGGCTACAAATCACATGCTCGGTACATAGTGCCCGAAGCCTGCGCATATTGCTGCCCACGCTGCGATGAGGCCTCTGCGGTTCTCCTGTTACTGAAGCTGCCATGTTCTTTCAGCGAAGGCCCGAAGCTGGCACGCTAGCGCCCTCCATCTACTACAAGCTGGGGCGAATGTGCCTGCAGCTGCTGCTGACACTGCTGCCCCAGTGAAGCTCCCTAGGATGAGTGACATAGTGGCGCCCGCTCCTCTGCCAGTTGCCATGTCTGCAGCAGTCTAAAGAGCTCCCCGCATGTAGCGCTGCTCTACCTAGGCTATAAAGCTGTCATATGTCCTTCCTAATCAGCTACTAGAGACTCACGGGAGTTGGCCATAGAAATCTCGTTGACCTCATTGGGATCCAGCCATACTTTCCGCAGGCCGCACTTCAGCACGGAAGCGGCAAGCCGCTTCTGCAACTTTAGGGACACCATGGTTACGCCTCCTCGGCCCGCTGACAGCTCGGCGAAGAGGGAAAGAGGAGTTGTCAGTGCTCCCACAGGCCTATATGAGTCGCCACTCGAGCAGGCTGCCGGCTGTAGGGCTGTAGCCTTAACCACAGCTATGAGACCCACAACCCCAGCTCCGAGGACGCACTTGAAAGGCTCAGCTGCAGAATGCGTTTCAAGGCTGGTTCCATTGTTGCTTCCAGTCCCTGCAAGGGTTCGCCCATTCGTGCGCTAGTTGCACCATCTTGGAACATGCCTAAGCGTGGATACGGCAGCTTGCATCGCGTGAAAACGACCTGTTACCCAGTCCAACCGGGCTCATCCGGGCAGTCTGTGGACGTTTACGATAGTATATATTCTCTAATGCGCTTGAAGGCTGCTACTGTTATCAATGCATTTGGCAGCAGACCAGTATCTTTGCCGATCTAAGCTGCAACACCAGCTACCTCGCTAGGATTTCTGGCAACCTGCTTTGATACGCCCAATGGCAGCGTTACACCACCATGAAAGAGAAACGCCACCGCATCCTTATGGTCAGCGACTTCTTCTACCCCAACTTCGGCGGTGTCGAGAATCACATCTACCAGTTATCGGAGTGCCTTATCGGTCAGGGTCATAAGGTGACAAACAGCGCAAGCACTTAATGAAGTCCTCTTCATCCCTCTACATCTTTGGAAGCTGCCTAACGCAGCAGCCCTGGCCCAGCAGGTAGTGGTGCTCACCCATGCCTATGGTAACTGCGGTGGGGTTCGCCATCTCACCAATGGACTCAAGGTAAGCACCCACCAACGCTCAAAAGCAAACCCTAATGCAGCAATGCGGCAGCCTATCCATCCAATTAGCTGTTATGGCAAGGCCTCGTCCAAGACTTGTCCCAGGTGGCAACCATGACCCCTGCAAAGACCTTTCCACTGGCCATGCAATTAAATGCTGTAATGGTAACAGAAAAATGCATGCATCAACGCTGTTTGTATTTTGTGCAGGTCTACTACATCTACCGTATACCATTCTATGCCCAGAGCACTCTCCCGACATTCTTTGGTGCCCAGCGCCTCCTTCGGATCATCTTGCTACGTGAGCGCATCACTCTGGTCCATGCCCACCAGGCCTTCTCTACGCTTGGCTGCGAGACCATTCTCCATGCGAGGACTATGGGATACAAGGTAACAACACATGCTCAAGTTACAGCACACTAACAAACTGAATGGAGTCATGTGGAGGGTGTTGCACAGCTTCATGGCCGTACAGTGATCTGTCTCATGTAAAAAGCATAGCAGCACAGAGCAGGCAGCAGCATTATCAGCAGCCTGAATGAGCTACATGATTCTGAGTAGCCTGCAGAAGCAAACAGCAGCAGCCGATAACTAGGCGTAATCAACAATAAAGCAGGCGCAGCAGCAGCAGCAGCCCAATCGAGCCGTGCCGGCACGAGCAGCAGGGCACCCTAAAGCAGGGCAGCAGGATCATACTTGCTCTCCCTCGCCGTTAGCTAAAGGGGAGCGGGTGAGATTGCAACACTGATGTGGTGAAGTACACGTATCCTCTTCTTAGAGCAACCAATGCCAACTGTCAAGGTGGTGTAAGTGATAGGCAGATGGTATGGAACTCAAGAGAGTGCTCTGTTCACACAGGTCGTATGTATGGTCAAAGGCAACTTTTCTGCGCCACAATGTCAATCAATCTTAACGAGCATCTTTCAAAAGGTGTTTGACAGCCTCTTGCTGCTACAAGCATTTTAATGCCTATTTATCTGTGCTACTTGACACACTGGCCACCATAGCCGCCTGGGGGTGATGCCCGCCTTGTGATATTGACCGCTTCAGGTGGTGTTCACAGACCATTCCTTGTTTGGCTTTGCGGATGCCAACAGCATCTTTATGAACAAGCTGCTGAAATGCACACTGGCTGACATCAGCCATGCCATATGTGTGAGCCACACCAGCAAGGAAAACACGGTGCTGCGTGCCTGTCTGCCACCACATAGGGTTTCTGTGATACCAAATGGTAAGGGTTTAGGAGTGCTGAGGTTTAGGGGTGCTGCTGGGGCTCGCTAGTTGCAGGCATGTCTTCTGGGTCAAGCAGGGCAAGCCTAGTTGCAGGAGTAGGTTTGGGGCAAGCGTGACAATAGGAGCAGCTGCGGCGCCGATTAAACACACGGACATCGCAGCAGCAGAGGGTAGGGTTTAGGATTCTCCCGTAGGGTTCAGGATTAACGTACAGGGGTTATGTTGTCAAGCTTGGCCGTGAGGGGCGAGACCAGGGAGCTTGCCTGGTTTTTATATTTAGTGTTGTGTTTGCTTAATCACCATTGGAATTAGCGTAAAGCATTAGCTCAGTTTCTAAAGAGAGTACTGGTAGCGCATTGTGCTGCTGTTGGGTGGAAAAGGAACTGAAGTATTTACACCGGTGGCTCTGCATGATTACGGCTTTGCTTTTACGCGTGCTTGCTTCTGTAGCTTTTTTTGGCGTGCAGGAGAGGATGGCATATGTGCTTGAATGGCCAGAACACTTTTATATGAAAAGTATGTAACATGCAGGTTCAGCTGTTACCAATTGAAGTCATGTAAGAGCAGCATGTAAGCCAACATAAGGTAACAAAGCTACAGCAATGGAGAACATTTTACATATCATCACATGATAATGAGGCGTGCAGTAGCACATGTCTGCAATTGTTCTAATAGGCATCATACACACCTTTTAAGTAGGCAGGAATTTGAAATTGAGTGTGCCTGTTACACTTTTGCAGCTGTGGATGCCAGCGAGTTTCAACCAGACCCTTCCCTGCCTCGACCCAAGCACCCGGGTGACCCAGTGACTGTTGTGGCACTGTCCCGCCTGGTGTACCGCAAGGGAATAGACATACTGGCACTAGTGATACCTGACATTTGTCAGAGTCACCCACACGTGCGCTTTATCATAGGTGGGTACGGGTATGGGTTCAATTGATTGTGCAGATGTTATATCTCAACGATGTGAATGTGTGGGTGGGCATGGTTATGAACAATAATTCTGCCATTGACCAGGCTATTGTGAATTTGAAATTCTCGTGAAGATGCGAGAATCCTAATGCGGCACAATGAGACCCTGTGCACCTTTACATTAAGCAACTAGTTTATTTCTATGTATAATTTTCCAGTTTAGGTGGTATATAGAATATATGTTAATGTTATGTCTGCCATAGCATTCCGGATTCATCAAGTGTAAGAAGAAGAGTATAACTTGTGATACGCCATAGCAAAGTGCCATAGCCATTGCACCTCAAGTGGTTACAGAAACAACACATCACCACACCCCAACACCAACACCAAACCAACACACAACCTACACCAACCCAACCCAACCCAGAACCCACCTTTTGTTTGTTGGGTTTGGGTCGGTTGTTTTGGGGGTTTGGGGTTGGGTTGTGGGGTGGTTTGTTGGTTTGGGGGGGTTGTGTTAGGTTGGTTGGTTTGGGTTGTGTTGCGGTCTGTGGGTGTTGTTGTTTGTTGGGGTGGGGTGGGTGGATGGTTTGGGGGTGCGGGTGTTGGGTTCCTTGTAATGGCATGATAATTATGCAAGTGGTTGATCAGGGGGGTCCTTGCTTCATAGGTTCTAGACAAACCTTTGACCCATGGAAATACTGGATTATTGCATTGTTTTGATTCAGGATTAACAGCCTTGTCTTGTGTTGGATATCGCAGGCGGTGATGGTCCCAAGCGGGGAGTGTTGGAAGCCATGATTGAGAGCGAGGGGCTGCAAGAGCGAGTCACTTTGGTGGGGGCGGTGCCACATGAAGAAGCCAGGCAGTTCCTGGTGAGACACTAGGGCCTGGGGGTGAGAGCAATAAATACCAATTAATACCTAGTAGCTACCCAATAAATACCTAGTATATTCCCAAGCGCTATGCTTAGCTTTTATATATTAACTGATTGTGCATAGAGTTTCTTTGTAAGACTTGGCTACGATTATTTTTGAAGCTGGAGTGGTTGCGAGGCTGGTGCCTAGCAATTAGTGTCAACAGGAGCAAGAGGTGCGCTGCGGGGCGCATTGCTACGATCGGCCAAATATCTCGAGCCTTTCCATTACTCAACATCTAATAAGTACCCACCTTTCTACGCCAGATAGTTCCTGGTGAGCGCATATGCAGCTCTTGCTGTATGAGAGTGTGGGATGGGGTCTGTTACAAGTGATGTCCGCTGGTGCCTCCCGCACCTCACTAAACCTCTCAGGCTTAGCCCCAGCTGTCAGACAGAACCCTAATAGCATGTACCCTGGTTTAGCCGTGCTGGACTTGGTTGTGATGGATGAGGGCCTTTCTGTCCACCATCACCTGCAGCACCAGCAGCAGCAAGTGTCCTCGAGTTTCGACACCTAGACCAGACTCGGCTGTCTATCTCAATTTCTGACGTCCACGTACACTAACAAGCTGGTTAGAGTCATGCCATGGGCGCTGCATGGCCCAAGAGCTGTGCAATGATCCTGCCGCCTTTACACCGCCTGCAAGCCTCCCCTACCTGTGCTCCAGCATCTATTCATATGCAAGCATCCCGCCTGCCCGCTGCGCCCCTTTAGCAAGCATCACCTATGTCATGCAGCCTTGTTCATGCAGGGTCAATGAGGAACCGATGGTGATGAGGTTTTGCCGGCTTGCTTCATGGCCCATATGAGAAGTGCCATTGAGCTGTCAGTATTGGCTTTGCCATCACATGCACATGGTCGTTGTACTAGTACTGCTGCCATGCTAGGCGCTTTAAGAACCCACCTGACCGTCACGGGGATTTCCAGATGCTTGCCTCCAGCAATGCAGCAATGCTTTCCTGGTCCACAATTCACGCCTCTTTTGATCACCTGTCCCCACCCTCTAGGCACTGCTTATGGACTGTATCAGATTGGGAGCAATGAAGATAACTTGAGAAAACAACCCCCACCCCCCCCCCCCCACCCCACACACACCTCACCTCTCTTAAACCCCACCCTTCCCCACTGCCCCCCTTCCCCACTATCCCCCTCTATCTCTCTTCCTTCCTCACCTCTCTGCACTCTCCTCCCTTCTCCCACACCCCCCTTTCCCCATCCCCTTTCATATGCATGTACCTCTTTGCAGCTGCAAGGCCAGATCTTTGTCAACGCAAGTTTGACCGAAGCCTTCTGCATGGCCATAGTAGAAGCTGCATGTGTGGGGCTGCTGGTGGTGTCTACCAAAGTGGGAGGAGTGCCAGAGGTTCTACCTAGTGATATGATGCTGCTAGCAGAGCCTATGCCGGAGGACTTAGTTGTGGCAATGGAAGAAGCTCTGAAGAGGGTTTATTATGTTGACCCAGTCAAACAACATCAGCAGGTGGGTGTGGCTGCCTGGGAGGGTTCATTTGGGGTTTAGGAAGTCCCACAACTTTGTGAAGGGGGCGGGCTGGGTTAGGTTGGGTGGGGATGGGTCAGTTCCGTGGGATGCGACAGTCAAACAACATCAGCAGGTGGCTGGGTGGGTGGCAGGGTTCTCTTGGGTTTGGGAAGCCCCACTAGCCTATGAGGGCGGGTTTCTGTCCACTATCGGGTGGTGGGTGTGGCTGGCTGGAAGGGGTCAGTTCAGTTGGGCTCTGGATGGGGAAGGAGGTGGGCCACCCGGATGGGACGGGACAGTCAAAGAACATCAGCAGGGTTGCTGTCCCAAGCTGGCAGGGGCGGGCAGCTGGCAGGGGCGGGCAGCTGGCAGGGTTGCTGTCCCAAGCTGCCCAGATGATGGCAGATTGATAGTTTCCGATGGTGTGTTTGGTCGGTGCGATCTAGCAGCCCTTTTGCGGCTGTGACAGCTTCAATGTTTGTTTGTTTGTGTTGGAATCTGCATGTTGTGCATATAGCCATTGCGCCGGCAGCATGACATGTAGGTCTTCGTCTACTGATCTCATAAAACAAAGAGGAGAAGCTTCTAAATGTCTTGCAGTAGGGTCTTCATCGAGCCAGTTTGGAGCTTTCAGCCTCGTCTTGTGGGTGGGCAACTCCACTATCTATTGTCCAGCTTCGCAATTGTGATCAGGAGCCTTGTGTCTATGGCCTGGGTTTGTTTGGCCATTGGCATAGCTTGTCTGACCTAGCAGCCCTTTGCGGTTGCCCTTTGCGGTTGCCGCACCTTCAATTTTTGTTTGTTTGTTTTGTTTGTTTCGCATTGTGATCCATTTTATTGTTGGGAATTGAACTCTATTTGAAACTCAAACAGACAAGTTTGAGCAAGGCACGGAATTGTCAGCATCACCTAGTTGACTTTGCCCTGAGCGTTGTACTGCCTTGCGTCACAGGTGCGGTACATGTACAGCTGGCATGATGTGGCAACCAGAACCCTGGCGGTTTACGACAACGTGCTACAGCTGCCGCAGAGCGACGACTCCCTGCTCTCCCGCTTGCGACGCCACCACAGCAGCGGTACATGGGCAGGTCCCCTCTTCTGTATTATTATGTTGCTGCTGCACTGGTGCTGGAGGGTGGCTGAGTGGCTGCAGCCGGCAGAGGAAGTGGATGTAGCGCCAGAATGGCCAACTTTAGATGAGCTGCTTGGGCAGGAGCAGCGGTCGAAGGAGCAACAGCGGCAGGAAGTGCAGAAACGGCAGCAGCTGGGTGAAGGAGGGTGGCTGTGATGGCAGAGGGTGGATGTGGCGCCGGAATGGGTGCCGTTAGATCAGCTGTGTGCTGGTAGAGAACAGAAGCAGCGGCTGAAGCAAGAAGAGCAGCGGCTGGGTGAAGGAGGGGGTTGTGCCGGCAGAGGAAGTGGATGTAGCGCCGGAATGGCCACCTTTGGATCAGCTGCTTGGACAGGAGCAGCGGCTGAAGCAGCAAGGGTGAGAAGATCTGCAGCTGGGTGGGTCGTGATGGCAGAGGGTGGATGTGGCGCCGGAATGGGTGCCGTTAGATCAGCTGCGTGCTGGCAGAGAACAGAAGCAGCGGCTGAAGCAGGAAGAGCAGCGGCTGGGTGAAGGAGGGGGGGGTTGTGATGGCAGAGGAAGTGGATGTAGCGCCGGAATGGCCACCTTTGGATCAGCTGCTTGGACAGGAGCAGCGGTCGAAGGAGCAACAGCGGCAGGAAGAGCAGAATCAGCAGCAGTTGGGTGATGGAGGGGGATTGTGACGGCAGAGAGAGTGGATGTGGCGCCAGGATGGCCACCTTTTGATCAGCTGCTTGGACAGGAGCAGCGGCTGAAGCAGCAACAGCAGCAGCAACAGCAGCAGCAAGGGCGAGAAGATCTGCAGCTGGGTGGGTCATGATGGCAGAGGGTGGATGTGGCGCCGGAACGGCCGCATTTAGATCAGCTGCTTGCTGGCGAAGGACAGCAGCAGTGGCCGAAGTCGCAAAAAAGGGCAGGAAGAGCAGCAGCTGGCTGCTGGACGGGAGGTGTGATGGCTTAGAATGAAATGAGCTCGTGTGGTGAGCCCTCTAGATGGTTTTGGGGGCGGCAGCATGTGAAGCTGTGTAGCAGTTCACACAGTTTTTTGGTCATCATGCTTGATATATCTAACATGAAAGGTGAATGAAGATATGAGAAATGCTAAAAGTTAACCTAAAGTGAGTCATCATGGGGCAGCTTGTTTGGAGTCTCAGCATCCGCTCGCCGGGAGAGTAGCGTCCGTACAAACAAAATGAGAATCAGTGCTGCACCCCTCAGGTAGATGTGGGTACTTGTGGCAGGTGCTGCACTTCTGTTTGCGCGCATGTTTGATGTGTCTAAATTGAATGGTGAATGAAGAGATGAGACTGTAAAGCATTCAAGCATGCATGTGTCTTGCAGTGGTAGTTCGAGCCTTGCTTGAAGTCTGTAGATTGAAGGGATTACCAGATGACCAACTAGCCCAGAAGGGCATCCCATGGAGCCAATGAAGGCTCATAGTTCTATGAATGAAGGGAAGTTCTATGCAGCGTGGGGCAGGTGGGAGAATTGTGAGCTTGATGATTTAGGCGTCCTAGGTGTCCCTGAGAAGGATTGAGAGGAAGTGTGCGTGAATGTGTGTTTGGAGAAGGATCTGGGAGTTTAGTCACCCAGGGCAAGAAAGCAGACCCTAAGGGCTTTTGGGATGAGGGGCAGCAACCCGCAGAGCAATATGCAGAGCGCTACTAGTCTACTTGTTACCTTTCCCATCCAGCGGCCAGCAGCAGCGGCAGCCTGCTGAGCAGTAGCAGAAGGGGTCAACCTGTTTTGGCGGGAGCCAACAGCAGCTCCCACCAAGGCGGTGTTGCTTAACCGGAGGATTTTTCCCAACCCATGGTTCCGTCAGTGCAGGGCGCCAGTTTGAATAGCCATCTGGGTGTGCATGCACGCTGTTGCGTCTGGCTTCATCAACTCTGTGTTGTTTTACGTGGCCTAAGTCGGTGCGTTAGTCACCTGTACCGGAGGGGTATCCAGAGAGAGAGAGAACGACGCAGAGAGGGGGGAAATTCCAGTGGGGAGTGGGCCGGTACAACTCGGCGGGAGGGGGGAGGGGGCCGGTACAACTCGGCGTCGCCTGGGCCATTCATCAACTTCACTAGGATATAATCGTATCTATACTTCTTGACGCTAGTAGCAATGCCATCATACAATTCTTCAAGACTGGGCGTCCATCGCTTCCGCTGCTCAGTTGTAAGAGGAAATTCTATTGAGGCATGCAGCTGGAAAAGGCTTCACTCTTGCATGAATTGATCGGTCACGGTTTATACGGTGGCACATACAGAGATCCAGGAGCAGGCCTCGAGTGGTACCAAAGCGAGCCAGAGCGGGCCAGAGAGCACGGCCCAGGCAGAGGCCCTCTGGGCCCAGGTATCAGGTACAATGGCTCATCCAGTCCGGGCTCCCACAGCCCAACAATTAGCCCAACCACCCAAGCCGTCAATGAATGGCAGTGAGCGCTATCTTCTACTGCGCAGCCAAGTTGGTATGGTGGAGCTAATTATGCAGGCGTTCTGCCGGCCTCCATATGGTACAAGTAGACTTTACCGGCCGGCCTTTAAAAACGAAGTCCTTGCGGCCCTTGGCTATAGTGGGAAACCCTTGGCTATATGGGAAAGCCTGAACCCTGCCACTGCCGGCACTCTTGCACATGCAGAGAGTGCTATAATAATCAGCGAGTGCTGCTAATAATAGTAGCGCTGATGAAGGCCTAACCAGCCGAAAAGCTTACTCCCTCTGGAATCGCTCCCGACGCCTAGGGGCTCATCCGTCCCATCTGACTGGAACTTTAGTTAGCTTAGAAGCTTGCTACGGGTTCGCTGGCAATCAGCAGCCGCTTATTATCATGCAGAAGAAAGTCACAACGTATGTAACATTTTGCTGAAAGAAGTCACAACATATGTGACTTTTTGCTGCCTGGACCTACAATAGACTCCGAAGGTGTGTAGTCTGGCACCGCCATATTGACCCTTAGTCAACCTTCAACTCAGGGCCAGAGAGAGGCAACAGTAGCATGCGTAAGCCTGGAATCATCTGTGGGGCCCTGCTCCTGATCGGCTCATTGCTGATCGCAGCCAGCGGTACTCGGGACATGGCCGTCCAGCGGTGCCGACTGCCGGTTCACACAGCGCGTGAGGAACCTTGGTCGCTCTGAGCAGTACAGTGTTTAAAGCAGCCATCCCTTTTCCTCGAACACTTTCAGCACACCAGCAGTGCAAATCTCAGGCTGCAACAGCAACCCTTGGTGCTTAGCCATCCTCTCATCCTGCCCCATCAAGTGGGCCACCCTCACACCCTGATGAACCGCCCCATCCACGCACGTGGCGGATTTGATGACACCATAAGTAACATACGATATATGGCCCCAGAAGGGCTCCTTCACACCACTAAATGTCCCCAAGACCCATCTTGCATGCAGCTTAGCAGCAGCAAATGTTCGTTGTTAAATGTTTGTTAATGTTCAGCAGCAGCGACTGCAGCTTCTCTATGACCTCCACAGATGCTGCTGCAGAACCATTAATCTGTTGAACCTCAGTGAACCCCAGACAACCAAGATGGCCAGCGGAAGCCGCACACCAATCACAGACAATCATATCTGAGCCCTCAGCGATGCCGCAGACTTGGCAGGGAATTTGATCAATTGTCATTCGTGCACTACCGTATCCCCTGCCTCCACTGAAAGTCGCTGCTGTTTTTTGCTGCACCTGGGCTCCTGTACCTGCTCCTTCTCTGCTGCTCCTGCCGCTTGCTGCTGCCCTGCCGCTGCTGTGCCTCCTTGCTGCTCTGCTGCTGCCGCTCTCCTCCTGCACCCTTTGCTGTAACCCAGGCTCTGCTAGCTCCCCCTTGACAGCAGCTGCATGTAGCAGCTTGATATTCTCCCGCACAACTTGCACCTGCCAGAGTCACTGGCCACCCTCAGCAGTGGCAGCACAGCCCTGATTGCCTGCTCGGATGCTGCATCAGCTTCTCCTGCAGTGATTGATAAGGCTAGGGTATTCACTGCTGCTACAGCTGCTGACAGGATGGAATTACTGCTGCTGCTAATGCAAACCTTCACCAGTTCCACCTCGCAAGCAGCTGCAGCTGCCCGCCTGCGCTTTGGCCTGCTGCCAGACCCAGAGGTCATCTCCAGCTTGGCTGCAGGGCAAAAAAAGGGAACATCGCAACATGAATAATTATAATTACAATATAACTCTAATACAATATAATTACAGTATGAGTAATTATATTGCGCCCCAGACCAACACCATCAGAGCCCCTGAGCCTCTGTCTCTTTTCAGCTCAGGAGCAAAACACATTATGGTGGGAAACCACAAAGCTCATGGATGCCCACGCCAAGAGAGCGGATGACTTGCCTGGGACCCTTGGATTACTCCAAGAAATAAACGACACAGCAGAGATAAGAGCAGGAGGCAAGCCCTGGTTCGTGTTGATAGAGAGACAGCCACTCGATGATGCGAGTTGGAATAAAGGGTCTGATTTTCAACACACAGCTCGAGTATGTCTGCAGCACCTTCTTCACCATGAAAGGCAAGGAAGTGCGCCTCATTGACCCCTCACAGCAGAGTTGCATTTCTTGGCATTCACAATTTCAGGAAAAAACACAAAGCCTGATCGGAAAAAGGTGGTAGCAAGGAAGGTTACAGAACTATTACAGACGAACTTCAGCTCCAGGGCTGAGCATGAGCTGGATACCAAATGGGACGGTAAAGATTTTGACAGAGCAGATGCTCTCATGGACTGTTTGATCTTTTACTAAGGTATAGGAATTGGGATCACTCTGCTGGGGGGTAATGTGGTAGATAACACAACTGCATCTTTCGGAGGTCAGAGGTGGCATTCAGGTACGACGATTCGGCCTAATTATCGCCTTTCGGATGGTGGTTTAACTCTTGCATTTATTCGTCCTTTTCAACACAACTGCAGAGAACGCCCTGAGGAATCCAGGACACAGTACCGGTATGAAGAGAAGGTGCACCGCCAGCAATGGTAACAGCAGTCCACCCACTACTACGGCAAGAGTCAAAGCAGCTCTGCAATCACTCCTTACTGACCTAGAAATTGAACCTGGTGAGAGAAAGGGGAACTGCCGCAGACAAAGTGCTTGCTGTCCATGCAGTCCGTCCTACCGCTGTTGCTCCTCTCCTAACCTTGCTAACCTTGCTAAACTGTACTTTGTGACCGCTTGAACCGGGGGTTATGGCGCTTTTTGCTATGGCATATCATGAAATGTTGTAATAATAAGCTAAACCACAAAGGAAGCGGTGTGAATGCCGGGCTGTCAGACAGGCTGCCTCACCTAGGGCAGTCGTGATGGCAGAGGTGTTCAGCGCATCTCCATAGAAGGTTTCAGGGTTTAGGGTTTAGGTTTTAGGGTTTAGGTTAAGGGTTTTAGGGAGCACCTGATAGGCAAGAAGGACTTGAGTGCTGCAGTAGCATGGTAGAAGAATGCCCAACCACTGCCCACACCTTAAAACCAACACGCAGCAGCAACCTAAGAGAGACCATGCACTGCACAGCCCTCCAGGCCATGCAGCATCCAAGCATGACTCCATCATGCTAAGATTACTTATGAGATAGATCACTGCATGCACAGCATACGGACTGCGCAGTACCCACCACATGGGCCCCCTCCCTCATAGTGTCTTATGTGTCAAAACCATCCAAGCCCCATATTGCATCATCCAGAAGGTCCACTTCTATATGCTTGTAGCCAGGCGGAAGCTTTGTAATGCAGGCACGGACTACAGCTGCTGGCGGCCGTTGCTGCTGATGCTGCTGCTGGCTGCTATTGCTGCTGCTACTGCCTTGCTCCATAGGCTCCTCCCATTTCCTGAGCTCCACCTAGTGCAGAAAAAGATCGCAGCAAGAGCAGCAGGGGCATGGTAAATGGATGCTTTTGCAATAGAAGTGCTACAAATCCATTGGAGCACAGGGGCCAATGGAGAAGCATCCACATGCTCGACGCACAGGGCCGTTTTGCTGTGGCACATGCCAGCTTTCACCATTCACCATTCATGTTAGATATGTTAAGAGAGACCACTGCACAGCCCTCCGGGCCATGCAGCACCGAAGCATGACTCCAATCAGCCTGTTAGGGGGTGGATTCAAGTTAGATATGAGATATATCACTGCACAGCTTTTGGGCCGTGCAACACCCACAACCATTCATGTTAGATATACAAACATGCCAGCATCAGCACTTCCAGTCTCTCAGATAGATACAGGGCAGACCCCACCCTCTGCTCATATATAGTTCCTCTAGCTTGCAGCTAATTAAAAATAGCATTCAGTAGCAACTGTTAGGTATTTTGAACAGCAACAGTTTTTTGCTATTAAAGTAATTGCCTGTTTTTCTGGTGCCCTATCAGCACTCTGAGCGGCTAAAGACTTTCTTGTACAGCAGCCCTGATTGGTTTCATAAGGTGTGGCTAAGCTTTCCACATTGGCGCAGTCAGTCATCATACCTGCCTGTCACAGGACAGACCCAGGTTCGATTCCTTGTAACGGCACTTCTTGTCCTAACCATTGTCTGCCTCGATACGGGATAGAGCTATGTTGCTTCTGATTGAAATTCGATTCCTCCATGCTATTTACTCTCTGTTTTAACTTCGATTCTCAAGCATAAGGTGCTCACGCATTTATAGCACACCACCTTGGCACCTTAGCATTGGTACAATTGATGCATGCAGTAGCAAAGGTGCCATAAGCCTTGCTCCTCAAGCTGCCACTGTAGTTCCTGTGGCTATATCATGCATGCCATGGCCTACTTGCACCACTCCTGGGCGTATGCATGCATAATATACCATAGAGAGCATGAGGCATATATAAACATGTCTAGGCATATGTTGTCATACACATTAAAAATAGCTCATATTCTGTTCCACCTCGCTGTTCTTTCTGACAGCTTGAGGTGCGGGGCCTTTGACACTCTGCTATGGCCTATGATCATAAAATGTAATGATAAAGAACCTGCGTCACCTACCTCACACACCCCACAATTCCCGCTCCAACAGCCTGTGGGTATAACCACACCACCCCTTGCTGCTACCTGCAAAACAATGTGTACCAATCATGGCCATTAATCATTGATCTCTTTCAGTTCACGGCCCTTGGAAAGGGATTGGTCTTTTCCAAGGCTGTAAGAAAAAAAGACTGGAGCCGACGCGCAAGTTGCCCCTGATAAAGGAACTGGCTTGATACCAGTATGATGGGTGGAGGCTGCTGCTGACAAAAAACTGACTGGAATGCAGAGGTTAACCTGTCCCCAATTGATCGTAACAATTGTTGTGGGCACATGAGTGCAATGCTGGCCGCCATGGCATGTGCAGAGTCTTATCATGGATTTTTGCTCAAGCAGCCGTATCTGTCATCTTAAGGCCATGGTGACAGGACAGTAGGAAAGGTATGCATGGGTTTGTAGCCTTTTCATTCTGTAGCTACTGCTGCTGGCTAGCTAGCTACTTCTCTTTGCTACTTTTAGCTGCTGCTAGTCAAGCTAGGCAGCAGCTTGCAGTGCTGGAGACTGCAAGATCTCCAGTCTAAGGGTCTGTCGGGAGCTGCGGTGGCTGATGTGCTGCTTCTGCTGCCTCTGCATGGTGGTTGAATTTGACACCAATGGCTCCCACTGCTGCAATATAGCCCTTAAGCAGGCTTACTTCCATTAACTCTTCGCTGGGCGCTGCTGTGACTGTAACGTCCTCTGCTGTGAAGTGGACAGTGCAAGTGCTCTTGGGTCCGGTTTGGGGCTTCTCTGCTACACTAACAGGGTTTGGCGAGCTTCTGCATCGCTTGAATCTTGACACCCTGCGGTAGCTCGCTTCTCCGGCATCTATCTGAGACAATTGACGCCCGCTTGGCCCCGCTAGCCCGTGCTGTGCACTCAAGTTGAAATTCATTGCAACCTTATAATATGATCCCAAGGAAGCAGGCCCAGTATGATTGAGCAACGCGTCCCCAGACTTGAGCAGGTATGCATGCGCCTCAATGCTTCTCAGTACTGAACTGTGTGGATCTCTACGTGTTCGGGTGGGTCACTTGCACATGCTCACCCTTCCAATGTGCTATCTCAATTCGCGCCTGTACGGCTCTGTGGCGCCCTCCATTAATTCTACCTAGACGAAGGCGTATAGGGGGCACCTAGTAGAAATGGTAGAACACAAGAGCTGGTGACCACTGGCACTGGGTAGGGCCACCCGACCGGCATGACTCACACAAAGCCTCATAACGCGAAGAACTAGCCTGATGAGCAGCTTGTTTGGGACACAAGGCCACACAGCCTTCATGCTTGCGAATACTCTGCATGACTGATCAAGGCATGCATGCCCGTTGTGCCGTTTGGCGCAGCGGTGCGGAGTATCAAGATGCGGCTGTCTGTAGCTAACCCCATTACTTCTAAGCGAAGGTCTTGATCATACCGAAATCAAGCAGGTGCTTTAGAACCGCACCTTCAAGAATCTGCAGGAGGTGCCAATACACCTGCTCGTGTAGGCGCTACTCGTAGTCTTTTTAGATTTAAAGGCCCAGATGGGAGCTGCATACAGCTGCACCGGCTCCGGGCAGCAACTTCTACAAGCTGCCGGGAATGGGGACGTCAACACTGTTCGTTTGGTACGCTCGTGGATCTCTCCAGCCAACCCCTGTCCTCCAGGATGATTTCCTAATGTGGCATGCTCCTTGCAGATACTCGAGAAGACCCCAGCGGCAGCGTCGTATAGCACGTACCTGGATAAGGCATCGCCCTTGCTTCTTGCAGCAGGTACGATCATTCCTAGCTGCTTGATGTGGCCTCCGTGGTCGTAGCATTTGATGTAAGCTTATCTTCCTTTGGCCATGCCAGGTCGAGGACATCATCGGCTTGTGCAAACGATACTTGAAACAGCAGTCACTCACGAAGGCCCTGAACGGGCAAAGGTGGTGTGCATCAATCATGCAAACAGGAAGGGGCACTCAGCCCTGATCCTGGCTTGCATGAACGGGTAAGTGGCTTGGCATAGGATACTGCGCTGTTGCTAGCAGAAAGAGAAGGGGTAGCAGCATAATGCCTGACTGCTGGCAATGCCTGTATTGGTTCTGACTCTGTAATGTCTGCTATTGCAGCTTATTCCATCTTGTGTACTGGCTGGCAGGCATGCCTTTTCCCAAACAGTAATGTGTCAAAGTTATGTCCTTTTTGTTGAACTCGTGCTCTTTTCTCCTGCTCTCTAGCATGTGGCATAGAACCTTCACCCCGGCCACCATCTCAGCCTCCACTTCCTGCCATGCCTCAGGGGGTGGAA
Organism: Pseudopediastrum boryanum; assembly: GCA_963556185.1. NCBI lineage: Eukaryota > Viridiplantae > Chlorophyta > Chlorophyceae > Sphaeropleales > Hydrodictyaceae > Pseudopediastrum > Pseudopediastrum boryanum. Next base: position 1,997,015 of record OY744499.1, read on the forward strand.
TACATCTATTATTCCTGCATGATGCAGCCGCTCTCCACCACTAGCTTATGTCTGCCAACAGCAGTAAACTGATAAACAGTGAGCTGTGAGAAGTCAGAGCATGCTAGAATATAAGGAAACCACGTCTTGTCAAACTCCTGTTGCATGTGACTGCTTGGCTGCAGCATTCATAACCTGGACAAGGTATTGCAGTGGGGTGTTAAGCTCAAGCATGCAGTCAATCTCTGAGTATGATGACAACCACAATCCTCTAAGATATGCTCTTATGGACTGCAGGCACAGCACGATCGTGGAGTACCTCATAACCAATGGGGCCTCCCCTCTCATCTTCGACGTAGCCCAGCACAACACCTGCCTGCACTGGGCTGCCTTGTTCACCCGCAGTGAGGTCATTCACAGGCTCCTGGGCTCCAGGGCCATCTACCAGCTGCAATCTGGCACCATAGTAGCAGTAGCAGACATCCCCTGCTATGATGAGGATGGGGTACACAGGGTGAAGTTTGTGGACAGGAGGAATGGATGGGGCCTGACAGCACTGCACATTGCTGTGTTCAAGGGGAGCATTAGTACAGGTGGGCAGTGGGGTGGGCACAGGCGGGCAGCAGGGTGGGCCGAGGCGGGCAGCAGGGTGGGCACAGGCGGGCAGGAGGGTGGGATATCTAATCAGAATGGCAGTCTGGTATCATACTAACAGTAGCAGACATCCCCTCTACAAGGTTCTGGGCTGGTCTGCTAAGCGAGTCTTGTTGAAATGAAGACTGAAAAAAAGTGCTGAAGAATGGGGGGGTCTGGAAATTTCATTACCGGTTTCAGTCTTGTCCTTGAAGCAAGACTGGCGAGTGTAAAAGGGTTCTAATTAAAGGTTATGGCAGACTGCATGCAGTCTTTAGACTGCGGAGGGCTGCTGTAACCCTTCTATTGTGTGCTGCTATGGTGAGGATGGGGTACACAGGGTGAAGTTTGTGGACAGGAGGAATGGATGGGGCCTGACAGCACTGCACATTGCTGTGTTCAAGGGGAGCATTAGTACAGGTGGGCAGTGGGGTGGGCACAGGCGGGCAGCAGGGTGGGCCGAGGCGGGCAGCAGGGTGGGCACAGGCGGGCAGGAGGGTGGGATATCTAATCAGAATGGCAGTCTGGTATCATACTAACAGTAGCAGACATCCCCTCTACAAGGTTCTGGGCTGGTCTGCTAAGCGAGTCTTGTTGAAATGAAGACTGAAAAAAAGTGCTGAAGAATGGGGGGGTCTGGAAATTTCATTACCGGTTTCAGTCTTGTCCTTGAAGCAAGACTGGCGAGTGTAAAAGGGTTCTAATTAAAGGTTATGGCAGACTGCATGCAGTCTTTAGACTGCGGAAGGCTGCTGTAACCCTTCTATTGTGTGCTGCTATGGTGAGGATGGGGTACACAGGGTGAAGTTTGTGGACAGGAGGAATGGATGGGGCCTGACAGCACTGCACATTGCTGTGTTCAAGGGGAGCATTAGTACAGGTGGGCAGTGGGGTGGGCACAGGCGGGCAGCAGGGTGGGCCGAGGCGGGCAGCAGGGTGGGCACAGGCAAGCAGGAGGGTGGGATATCTAATCAGAATGGCAGTCTGGTATCATACTAACAGTAGCAGACATCCCCTCTACAAGGTTCTGGGCTGGTCTGCTAAGCGAGTCTTGTTGAAATGAAGACTGAAAAAAAGTGCTGAAGAATGGGGGGGTCTGGAAATTTCATTACCGGTTTCAGTCTTGTCCTTGAAGCAAGACTGGCGAGTGTAAAAGGGTTCTAATTAAAGGTTATGGCAGACTGCATGCAGTCTTTAGACTGCGGAAGGCTGCTGTAACCCTTCTATTGTGTGCTGCTATGGTGAGGATGGGGTACACAGGGTGGAGTTTGTGGACAGGAGGAATGGATGGGGCCTGACAGCACTGCACATTGCTGTGTTCAAGGGGAGCATTAGTACAGGTGGGCAGTGGGGTGGGCACAGGCGGGCAGATGGGCCTAGGTGGGCAGTAGGGTGGGCGCAGGTGTTCAAGGGGAGCATTAGTACAGGTGCACAGCAGGGTGGGCACAGGCGAGCAGGGGGGTTTAGGTGTTCAAGGGGAGCATTAGTACAAGGGGGCAGCAGGGGGAGAGGTTCAATGGGAAGGGCAGGAAGGGGCGGTCCAGTGGGAAGGGCAGGGTGGGAGTTCTGGTGGGGAGGGGAGGCGAGGCGGGGTATATCGTAATGGGGGGATAGGGGTGGGCAGCAGGGGGACAGTTCTAGTGGGGAGGGCAAGGGGGCTGGGAGATGGGGGATACCGGTGGGCTGGTTGAGAAGAACAAACTGTCGTGGAACTCTGGAAATACGAGGAGATGGGTCCAATGTTCCTCTGGAACTGCCAAGGGGTGGACAGAGCTGGCAGTTATAAGGTTTGGAACAAGAAGCTTGGAAAGTACAGTGACTGCTTTGGTATAAAAAGTGCTTGGTCCTGTGTGGACGTCTTGCAGACTACTCCTTGTCTTTGAAGCCTGCAATGTCCATGAATGTAGCATTATGGAATGCCCATGCTGCAGACTGAGTGCCCGTGTCACCTGCAGTTTGCATGCCATGCCTCTTGTACCTTTCTCCATCTCGATGTATCTCCAAAAGAGCATCCAGGACGCTTGCTACCATGATTCTCCTCCCTAAGGTTTGGGTGTTCCCACAGAATTGGCTGTTTTTGACCATCATTCCTGTGCCTGCTGCTGCTGCTGCTGTGTATGCAGTGCGTGCCCTGCTCCGTCACGGCGCATCCCTCAGCAGCCGCACCCTGCCTGCCACCCGTGACCACTGCCCCTTAGACTGCGGCGTTGGCTCCAACGCCCTGCACCTAGCAGCGGTAGCAGGTGACATCGGCATGGTGCGTGTAATCCTGGAGATGCAGATGGCCCTTGGTAGCCCTGACCTGCGCAGTATGGCTAATGATCGCGGTCAGAAGCCACGGGATTGCTTGAGGCGCAGCAGGCATGCGGTGCTGTTAAACCTGCTAGATGAGCGGCTGCCTATGAGCACCACACAGCAGCTGCTGGCCAGGGTGCATGTGGGGGATAGGGAGGGCCATGGATCTAATCAAGCGTTAGGTGAGCTTGGGGGGTAATTAGAGGCGATTGTGAGCGAAGATTGTGGTTTCGCATTAAGAAAGAAAGGGATATAGGGCTATCATATTGCCTTTTTTTATAGATGGGGAGAGACATGGCATTACAGTTATGTTAACAGAGAGCAGTTGGGGGGTTATGAGGAGCGAGATATTGTTTCTGTGCTGCTGCTGCTGTGAACGGTTGTACTGCTGCGCCTGTTCCTGCTGTGTTGTTGGAGGTTTACTGATATCCCCTAAGCTGCACTGGTCTGCAGCTGAAATTGGAAGCAGAGTTCAGGGATGCTTGTTTGAAAACAGCATCATGCTTCCTTGCTGTTATCAGCAACCCATACCAACCAGCCTTTGTTATGGAAGAATCTTGCCAATACGAGACGTGTTCCCTGAAAGTAAGGGATATTTTTTTACATACTCATGGTATGACTCCTAGTATGTGTAGACCTCCTAACATCAGGGCGAATTGTTTAGTGCAGATGACTCCAGTGACAAGGGACTGAAGGTGTGTTTTTTCTGATTTGGTTTGTGCCCTTCCTGCTTGATTATTGTAGTGCCCCAACTGAAACGTTTGAAGCTGGTTCTCACCTTGGAGGCCTTGGGCACTGAGAAGCAACTGGCAGCTGCTGCTGCAGTAGCTCAGCAGCAGGAGGAGGAGGGGAAAGGAGCAGCAGCTGCTGCTGCTGCTGCTGCAGGGACGCATGGAGCGGCAACAGCATTAGTTGCGAGCAGTAAACAGCAGCAGGATGGTACAGATGTCAAGAATGCAGCAGCAGGAGATGCAGGAGGTTGCAGTGGCTGCTCTGATGCTGCTGCTGTGAGGGACAATAGGTCACCCAGCCACTTAGTGATGGCCGTGGCAGCAGCGGCAGCAGCAGCAGCAGGAGGAGGGAACCGGAGGCCAGGAGGGGGAGGAGTTGGGGGAAGCAGCAGTGTTGCAGCAGCAGCAATGGCTATGGGTGTGCTGGAGCGAAGGTTGCAGCTGTTGCAGCAGCTGCAGAATCAAGCTCGGGATGTGCTGGCAGCGCTTGAGGATAGTAGGAAGGGGAGTCAGAGTCAGCAGACTGCGGCGAGCAGCTCTACCACCTCAGGGACAGCAGCAGCAGCAGTAGGGACGGGAGGGAATGATGTGCTTGAGCTTATCTCCCAGGCAGGGGGTTCTCCTCTCTTCAATGGTAGTGGTGGAGGTGGGGGGTTTGCAGGGGGTACAGAGGGTGGGTTTGCGGAGGGTGGGGAGTCTACCATAGCCGTACTTGGCAGTGATGGCGGCTCGGTGGCGCCGTCTATAGCCACCGCATCGGGGGTTGCGTCGGCGGCAGGTAGTGTAGTGGACGCTAGCACCCCTCGTGCAGCTACTGGTGGTGGTACGCCTGGCAGAGGTGGGAGAAGCTCTTCGGCAGCGACTACTGCTGGTGGTGGTGGTGGGGGTGCGGGGGGGAGTGAAGGGAGGGGTTTCAGCGCCCACCGTTTGTTACGGAGGCGCAGTGGGCGGCGGCGTGGGGGTGCTTCTGGTGCAGTGCAAGAAGTATCGGAGACGAGCTTGGCCTTGGAGCAGCCGACGGAGCAGCCGCTGCTGTCGTTGGAGTCGTTTGTGCCGGCGAGGACGGTGTCGGCGTTGCACCAGGCGATTAAGGGCCTGGTGAAATGCTCTAGTTTGAGTAAGAAGCAGCAGGAGGCGAATGCAGCTGCTGCGGCCACTGCTGCGGGGGAGGGGGTGGCTGGAGGCCGTGCTGGGAGTGCCTTTGCAGGGGGACTGGCAGGGTCAAGTAGCAGGGGCGGGAGGAGGGTAGGAGAGGGGGATGTTGGGGTGGGTGTCACCGGAGCTGGTGTGACGGGTGCCCCAGGCCCGACAGAGGGGGGTAGTAGTCCGTTCCGGGTGATGTCACCGGCTTTGGGCATTGCGGGTGCCGTAGTGCCTCATTTCACGTTTAGCCAGGGGGCGCTTTGGGCAGAGCAGGAGCACAGCTTAGGCTTGCTCAGGAGCTGCTTGCAGTCCATCCAAGCGTGTGTCACTCTTGGTCAGCAGGTGCTAGATCATCTAGCAGCTGCTGGTTCAGATGATGCAGCTCTAGAGCGGCTGTTGCCTTCTGCGTTGGAGGGCCTGGATGACCGGCTGTTTGCGCTGTCAACTGGGATGATGCTGCCGCATTCTGCAGCTGCTGGAGGTGTTGGGTTTAACCTGGGGTTGAATAGGGCATCTCCTAATCCGCCGGGGTTGCGAGTTATGCATGGGGGGGCTGGGTGGGGTTCTGCAGGCCTGGGGGGTGGTGGGGGTTTACTGGGTGGGGAGGAGCCTGTTCGGCTGCAGCTGCTGCCGAGGGGGGGTAATAGTAGTGGGCTGGGGGGGATAGGGGGTCGAGGGATGGGAGCGTTTGGGGGCGCTGTTGGTGGCTGGGGCATATCAGGGTCGAGGGTTGGGACAGAGGACCACCAGCAGCAGCAGCAGCAGGGGGTGTTGGAGGATGAGCTCGGGCTGCTGCTCGGTAGGTCACTCCGAAGTGCTGGCACTAGTGACGGGGCGGGGGGTGGGCTTGATAGTCCTGTATCTGTTGAGTGGAGGCTGTTGGACCGGGGCAGTGCACCTACAGGAGCGTTCCTGCCGTTGCATAGCTACGGTCCTGGCAGCAGTAGTGGCAGGATCAGTTTGTCTAGGAGGAGCCAGGATGGCTTGAATGACAGGGGCAACAGCAGCAGCGCCAGCAGCAGCAGGCGGGGGCTGCGGCATAGGCACCGCCATAGCAGCAGGAGCAACCAGAGCAGCACGATCATGAGCAGGGAGCGGTCTTTGTCGCTGAACCCTCTGGGTAGCCGGCTGCCCTTGGGGCCCCAGCTCCGTCACCAGGTGACGCCTTTGTATGATCCCTTGGACCTCCCGGGGCGTCACCCGGTGCCAAGTCATCATCACAGTAGTCGCAGTAGCAGCAGCAGCAGTTTAAGAGGCAGGGTGTCACTTCTGCCGTCGCTGAACCCCAGGTCTTCTGACCCGGATGCTGCCCCTGTGGTAGCATCAGCAGCGTCAGCATCAGCAGTAGCAGCTGCATTGGAAGCAGATGCAGGCGAGACGTTCTTGCTGTCATCCAGGCAGGGCCGCAGGGAGTTGTCCGTGAGGAATAGCAGCACATCTTCCCAGCAGCAGCAGCAGCAGTGGCAGCCCCTGCTACCAAGTGGAGGAGGTTCCACTCCACTGGCAAACCCCCTTAGCCCTGGAGAGGTGGTTGTGGCAGGTACAGTCATAAACCCAAGCGAGGAGGCTGAGCCCTTAGCTCCTGCTTCCTTGCAGCAGCAGCAGCAGCATGAGGTTGGGCAGAGGAGAAGCTTCTATTCAAGCACCACCAGAGGCTGGGGTTTCCTCGTGGAGCACCTTGCACAAACAGCAGCGGGCAGGCAAGGCTGCGACAGCAGAGCTCTGAGCCGTGGCGCAGCAGCTGGTACAGCTGCCAGTTGCAGTGACAGCATTAACAACCCCAGCAGCAGTGCTGGTGCTGCTCGGGGGGTAAGTGCTGAAGCTGGGGTTGAAGGGGTTGGTGCTGGGGTGCCATTAGGAGGGTCTAGGGGTGTAGATGCAGGTGCAGGTGCAGCTGTCGCCCAGGTTTTAAGGGGCTCCGGGGGTTCAGGGGAGGTAGCGCCAGCGGAGCCGGCTGGAGTAACTAGGAACAGTGGCAGTAGCAGTAACAGGCCGTTAGCTGCAGCCAGCAGGCCGACGGCGCTACAGGTTCCGGTGACACCTACGGGTGCGCAGCAGGCAGCAGCTGCCGGGGGTGTCCCTTCGTCGCCAGCTACTCCCTTTACATATGCTACAGCTGACTCTCTGGTATCGGAGCTGTCCGGAATGAGCTCGGTGGAGCTTGCAAGTGCTAGGAGCAGTGTAGCCGCAGGCAGTGAAGATGATGCAGCGGATGGGTACGGCGGTGGGGAGGTGACTAGCCGGGAGCAACGGCTCGGTGGTGCTGATCGCGGTAGCGGCGGCAGTCCCGGGGTAGCTGATGAGCAGGTGGCTGTGCACCAGCAGCAGCAGCAGCAACTGGCGTCAGCAGGGGCTGTGGCAGCAGCAGCAGCAGGAGGGGTGGGAGCAGGGGTGTCTACTGCTCGTAGGTCGATGTGGGGCGCTGGATCAGTAGAGATATCGGCAGCACTGCCGACGGGGAGTGAGGCGGAAGGTGGCTGCAGTAGGGGTCCCCGCGCGGCCCCCTCCTATTCCATGGCTGCGGCAAGTGGCAGCAGCAGGGGGACGGTGTTTGGTGGCGGCAATAGGAGTGGCTATCAGGCCAGCGGTGGTGCTGGTGCTGGTGGGGTTATGAAGGTGTCCAAATGTGCCGAGGGTTTGGGGCAGGCTGGAGGCACTGGACTGGACGGTTGCAGCTCCAAGGAGAGGAAGCAGCGTATGTTAGCATATAGTGCTGCTGCAGGCGCTGCTACTGATGGAAGCTTGGCGGAAGAAGAGGCAGGAACCTGCCCTATATGTATGGACAGGCCGGTTGCGCTGCAAGTCAGTCGATGCGCGCATGGGCTGTGCTTGTTGTGTGCGTTCCAGTTGTGTAGCAAGGGGAGGAATGCGCCACTGTGCCCCTTTTGTCGGCAGACGATTGGGGACTTTGAGGCAGCTGCAGCTAGTACTATCTGAGCCGTGCGGCGGTTGAGAGAGGCATGGTTTTTTTGCATGGGTGGGTGAGGTGGCTTGGTGGGGGACCTTAGATCCCCTTAACCCTAGGCCTGTAGAGGTACTAGAGGTACTAGGCACCACCCGAAGACATTTCTTTCCGATCCAGCACCACCGGGACACAACAAGGCCACAGTCTAATAGTCTAGGGCTTTGTTTATCTGGCTTGGGAGCTGATTTGCTGGTAAGCAATGTTTTGCTCGTTGCAGGGGTCTATTTGCTTTAAATGCCGCTCTGAACTGGGGGGGAAGAGCATTGCTTGTTTTTCGGCTATAATTGCTGTGATGTTGTTCTTGACATGGACTAGGGTGTTAAGCAATGCACCAGCTTTTTCAGAGGGTTGTTGCTGCGGGTTGTTGCTGGAATGACCAACCTTGGCCTGGGTTAGTAAACTTGTATGGTCTTAAATGCCGCTTGCAGTGTCCAATTGTCCCACGACATTGCGGGAATTTCATGCAGCAGGGGGATGCATGTAGTGACGGCATATGTTAAGAGAGACCACTGCACAGCCCTCCGGGCCGTGCAGCACCCAAGCATGACTCCAACCAGTTTGTTAGGGTTGTGGGGTGAGTAAGTGCGAGCGATAGAGAGCCAGAGGGCTGCGAGTTCTAGTGACGGCATTTGTGTGTTTGTTTGACTCTGCATAAATTGTGTTGTTTGGGAAAGCAGGCAAACATCTGTCCTCTGCTGGGTCTTCAGGTCGCCACAGGTAATTGGGTCCTGATTCTAAAGGATCACTAAGGGTCAAGATGAATGTGGAGAAAGGTGGAATTGTGTGTTACCAGCTAAGTGCTTCTGGGTCTTTGGGCGCGTGTCTGGGTCTCTGTTAGGAGACAGAAGCTCCCGCGGGCAGCTCAAGGAACTGCAGGCACAGGCCACATGTGCAGTGGTCTCTGTGTTCTTTTTATGGATGTATAGCAAAGAATGGGTGGATGGTATATGGAGCAGAGGTGGTCAACCGGTTGGGGAGAGATGATTTGGCGCGTTCTCGCATGCCGTGGTTGGGAGGGATCTGTGAGGTGGTTTGTCAGGTGGAGATGGGGCATTGTTGCTCAGTGGCAAACATCTCCATTTCCAGCTGGAAATCACCTCAAAGATCCCTCCCCAGCACATCTTCTGCGGCTGCCTTGTGAAGAAGGGATCACATCAACCTAATCCTCTGTTCTGGCGTGATCGTTTTTGAAGCGCCGTCCAGGGTGGTGTTGTACATGTACGTGGTAAATGGCAGGCTAGTGTGCAGAGAAGAATAGTGTGTGATTCAGGATCTATCTACACATCTCAGATAAGTGGAGTTGGGGACGGTGGAGGTAGTGGGAGTGGTTCAGGGGGTAGTGGATGGAGCACTGGGGTTGTACCTGGCAGGGTGGTGTGCAGACTTGCTGCGTAGGCTGCATGCCTGCAAGCTGGTTACATAATAAGATGACGCGCTTCACACATGGGTTCAGGCAGGGCAGACGCGCTTTTGTTGCTGCCTTAATGATGTTGGGTTTGTGGTTTGGGGCCGCTAAAACTAGCGGCTAGGCAGGGCAGACGCGCCTTTGATGCTGTCTTTTAGTGATGTTTGCCCCATTGATTTAGCCACCAAAGAGAGCCAATGCCTGAGCTGCTTTGGGCTGCACATGCAGAATTGTGCATTTATCTGCCTGCAAACCTCTGCAAGATTGAACTGTGTGCGTACTTTTGTTTCTTCAAGCAGCAAGGTCGCTGTAGTGAGCATGGGGTTCTTTGGCAGCGGGCCTGTGCTGTCGTCAAACTGCACTTGGTGGTGGGCTCGATCTCATAGCTGTATCCATGTTTGGGTAGCAATACTAGTTGGTGGTCTGGGAGCCATCTTCTTTGGGTCCATTGGGTGATGTAGTATCTGGCAGGTTTGATGTAGCAGCCCTGTGGCCGTTGCCACACCTCAACTGTTTGTTTGTTTGGGGGAGGGTCCATAAAATGTGTTTATGGCGAGAGGGACGGAGGCAGTGGCTGTGTTACTGCCGAGTTGGTTGTTTTACTGGCAAACTGCCATACGTGCTTGCTATGGCCACGGCATGTAGCTTTGTGATCCTGCTTGTTTAGTTGCATGTGCATGCTTTTATTTTGCATGATGTGTTTAGTTCCTTGCAGACCCTCTAACAGCACCCGAGCTTGTTGGAAGCTGGTATGTGGCTCTGCTTACTACTTGGCGGAGGCAGGCAGTAAAAGCTTATGCCTACTCCACCGCGCATTCGGCTTCGCTGGAATGTATGGCATGTATGCATTTTGACCCAGTAGCATGCCATCCAGCAACAGTCTTTACAGCACAGTAAGGGACAATAACCTTGCCAACTTCTTTCTGTGGTGTCTTATCGAGTTTATGAAGCTTTCTCTGACTTGCCTGGCGTGCAAGTCATTGGTGTGAAAAGTAGAAAGGGTGACCAAGACGGATTGGGATCAAGGTGCCACGTGCCGCTGGTCCTGTGCGATTGTCTATATGAAGACACTTCGATGGTGGTAATTGTTTCGCAGCCCTCACTGTCCAAAATTGGGTCACTTGCATACGACAGCTTGCAAGCATTTATTGGTTTGTTAAGAAAGATCATTTCTTGGTTTAAAATGGTGGTGATTGTGCATGGGGGGTTGCACCCCCGTGTGTGCGCTACACCAGCACTACACCAGCCGGGGGCATCATTGGGGGGGGGGGGGGGGGGCATCATTGCCGTGCACACCCAGGCCTCCATGATGGTTGGGATTACGCATGCACCAGACGGTAATGCACAGCTTGCTGCCGCGCTCTACTCTAGGATGCTTGAGCTGCAAGATATTCCTGCGTACTGCTTGGTGCCAAGTGTCATTAATGTCATTTCAGGGTTATCAAGGAAACGACCTTCAGCAGAAGCTTGCCTGGGGTATGCATACAGGTTTGCATCAAAGACTGTATGTCTCAGACATCAGCTTGCCAGTATCTAGTTTATGAGGTGTCTAATTCTCCTTGATGGTGGCGAATGCACTCTCAGGAATGCTGGTGGCTTTGAATGTTATCAGTGGAGTGTGAGAAGGAATGTGAAGAACATGCCATGGGCGTATGTGATGTTGGGAAGGCGCAGCAGGGGCTGGTCGGGAATTTAATACCAGAAGAGGCCCTGGCTTCTGGGGGCCGGGATTTGATGCAGATGGATTGCTTGAGAACCCCAGGTTAGAACACTGAGAGAGTGACATTTATATCGGTACAGTACATTGCAGGGGGATCGGGCATTTGTATTGTTCAGCCTGATGGCTGGTGTGTGTATGTTTGTGTGACCTAGTCAAGGATAGGGTCATACTGCTGACATCCGTAAGCAACGCTAGAGGAGATCAGGTTGAACTGGGGTGTGCATGTGTGACTGTGTCGGCAGTGTGCCCAGGCTCAAAAGGTGGCGTTCTGGTAAGTTTAAAGGAGCCAACTGTACGGTTCCCTTTTGGGTAAGCAGCGGAAGACTGTATGCGGGACCAAGGCCCCAGTATTGTAACCGTCACTTAATACTTGGTACAGCGGCAGATGCTACTTGCTTGGTGCTAAAGTCGCTGGCAAGCGTAGCCACGCAAAGCTGTGTAATTTGGTATCTCTAGACCTGCAAGCTTGTATATGCGCTATTATTTGCGTCCGAATTCTGATGTATGGCTGTAAGCTCAAAACGTATTGCAATGCTGCTGTACGTTCGACAGCGCTTGGATCGACGCGGTCTCACGACGGGTTCACAGGCAAGATATTGATACGTCTTAACTACAGTATGCAGAAGACTCGATATATGCTCACCACAGATCTCCTCATAGGGAGATAAAGAGGTTTGCTTTGATTAACGACTTGACACGATGGATGTGACAGCCCGATGTCGCACAGTGGTAGACCACACGGTAACAACAAAGGACAGCAGGGAGATGTCCACAAAGCAGACCTTAAGCTTACAAGCAGTAAGCTTTCAGACTTTACAGGGACGTTCAGCCCTTTTTCAGGTAAAAAAGAAATCTGATGTTAGGTCCTTTTACATGATTCGTAACGAGGCTTGTGGGTATACTCCGATGTCTCTACCAAGTCATAGAGATTATACCCAAGTCAAAACTGCGTTTGCACCAAGTCAGAATCATTCTACCAAGTCAAAAAGTGCATTTCTACCAAGTCAAAAGTGCAATCGTACCAAGTCACTACTAATAAGAGCCTTGGCGGTCACATTTAGACTTGGCAAGCCACTTTTACCATGCTCAACATCATTCTGCCAAGCCGTCACCTGGTTATAGACTTCATGGTAGGCTACTTTGGCTTGGCAAACTTCATTTACAGTTTCAAACCCGTAAAGCACAGCTACAAACGTACACATGCTGCATTCCCATGGCTTGAGCCGCATGCAAGGTCACCTTTCAGTCTGCGCACAATCTAGGCCAGCGCACATGAACGCACCGACTGCTCGGTTGAATCATGCTTGAATAGTGATAACCTGCCCAGGGCATCCAGCTGTGCTAGTACATACAGCACCCCGTGCTTTACAACCTGCTCAGACTCAAACCCATCCCCAACACTAATCTTTCAATCACTGAGACAGGGCAAGCTGCAGTTAGATTCGCTCCTCAAACGGCAACATACAACTGAGTGCCCATGCTCCTCAAGGTTAAGAAACAGTGTAAGAGACACCCTTCTGCTCCTTCAAAGGCTACAGGCTACAGCTTCTTGCACTGCACAGCTACATTACCTGCCAGAGGATCGATCCTCTCCCCAGCATGTGATGAAAAGTGTAAACAAAAACTAACAAACGTGTATTTGCTTGTATCTGCTTGTATTTGCAACTCAAATACAAGCAAAGCCAGTTTGTTAACATGTGGCAACCGCAAGCTATAATCCCAATAACACCAACCTCTCAGATGATCCCAGTAACTACCCTACTTCTGTGTGGTAGGCTAGGCCACTGCTGCCTCAAACTCTATATGTCTGTAAGAAACAGTTGTCAGCACAGATGAGTTGTGATGCCAGCAAAAGGACTACAGAAGAGAAAGAGACGCATGGCCATGGGAATGCTCGCGTAGATTTTAGGATTGAGGGTCTTGCCGTAGCGTGCCTCCTTCTTACCATTAAGCATGAGGATAACCAACCGGCAGGTGCCCAAAGACTTCACCTACTGAACAGGTCATGACCAAGCCTAGTGTTGAAGGACTTATGTTATGCCCCGTACACCTTCAATTTTTGTTTGTTTGTTTGTTATGCCAAACAGACCTCCCCTACACTGAAAAGCTACTCCAAGGGCGCCTTTGAATCTTTGACACTGCTCTTCAACAAGTAAGGGCACATTCTTACCAAACGAGAGCAGAGACAAACGCAAAGAGGCCACATTTGATCAAAGCGTGTGCAGTTCTATGCAACTGCCATCGTCCAAAAGGCTCCTCTAGTGCACCAAACCATCAATCCACCGCAATACCAGCTATGCCAAAAGGTCACTCAAGACCAAGCAGCACACGACCCCTGATGAACTGGAGCCACACAACCCCATGTACTGACTCCTCTACATGCACAACCCATAATGACTTCGCTTGACAATGTAGCATCTAGTGCGTGCTGAGTGCCGCCAAGTAGAGCATCCATGCTTCTGGCAGATTTGTGTGTTTTACACAGCACTTCGCCTGGGGCTGTCATAGTGACAAACTACTGCAACAAAGCGAACCCCCTTTGCCTGTCTGTGACAGCTCTCATTTGAACATGATCCCCTTTTCAACCTTACCACTGTTAAAAGGCAGCTGCTCATATATACATTAAGCTCTGCATGCCCTGCTCAGCACACCATGGCAGTTAACGACACCACTTGTCACAATATTGCCAGCTCAACGACGGACTAGAGAATAAGAGCTACTCCTGGTAGGTTTCAGAAAGCATCACTGCTCCCTTGAGTGCTATCCAGCCCCTGTGGCCTTCGCCCTTACCCTCTGCCCATCTAAACTACCACTACCCAAGCCCATTAGACGAGATTTAAAACACCGTATGATCGTCCCAAACCACCAAGGCAAGCAAGTACAACTGATCAGCAGGCTTAGTGCAGAGCAGTGTCCCTGCTATGCCGCGCCCCCTCTTCTACATCACCTCACACACGTGTCCCTCGGCTATCATACTCAGAAGATGGGAGCTCTGTAATATCCCCAAAGGACGTCCCAGCGTTTGACAACTGCCCAAAACCCATGCTACTAGTGCAAGGAGCAAGATCCTCATCAATCTCTATCTCCTCATGACGCCGACGCCCCTCTCCCGCCTGCTGCTGCTGCTGCTGGTGCTGCTGTACTGCCGACTCAGAAAGAGCGAATGGAGAGTTTAATGCTGTATTGCCGACGACGGGGCTTGCTGCTGACTCAGCAATTGGCCCTGGCACCCCTCCTGATGCATGACCTCTTGGTGCTGCTGCTGAAGCTGCTGCTGCTACTGGGCCCCTTGCTGCAATTTCCTCCTCTTGCTGCCAAAACCGCCCACCTGATGGATGCCCTCTTCCGGCTGCTGCTGCTGCTGCTGCTGGTGGGCCCCCTGGTGCAGGTTCCTCCTCCCGCTGCCAAAACCTCCCACCGGAGCCCCTACCATCCGCATCGGTCCGGTCTCTCCGCCCAACACTGCTCCTTTGGTCTCTGTAGGTATCAGTATCAGCAGGCTCGCCTGCTGCTGGCGATTTAGGTTTGCTACGAAGCGCATCTGCTTCCGGGAAAGGCGTCTCTGAGGCGGAGTCAAACGGCGTGCTAAGGACCGAGTTCGTCTCCGACGACCGAGCAGAGTAATAAGGAGTGTTGACTGCCCCTACCCCACCACTGCCTGCTGCTGCTGCTCCTGTTGCCGTAGCAGCAGTAACACCCACCCCATTTCTACCCACTCTGCCACTCTTCCCTACTCCAGAGCTCGTACCTGCCCCACCCCCTTGGGTAATGCTCTTGGGCAAACCTACCAAGTGATCTTTGGGCTCAGCAGTGCCACCCATTGCATTGGGCTTTGGTCCACCACGCCTCATAGCACCAAAGCAGCCTCCCCTCGGTGCCTGTTGCTGTGTCCGGCGCTCAGCAGTAGCTAGCATGACATCGTCGGAGTACTTCTCGCTGCGGTACTTCATCCGCTGGATACAGCAGACGATGATTGCGGCAAGAGCTATGAAGGTGGCTGCTGCACTGATAGTTATGAGCAGGGTCTTGCCCACACGGTCTATCCCGCCTTCTGGCACGCTCATTGAGTTGCTCGGTGTATTAACATCACCTAATAAAGCAGCAGCAGCAATATCGGTTTTGTTATTACCTTTCAAGGTATGCCATAGCAAAGGTGGCATAGGCCCCGCATCTGAAGCTGCGGAGGTGGAAAAGAGCAGCAGCAGTATTAGTTCAGCACGCAAGTGATCTAGGGAGACATGCAGAAAACTCAGCAGCCCCTCGCATTATTGAATTTGAAGGAATGCGATCCCCTTTCAACACCTGACGGAGCAGCAGCAGCAGCCATGATAGTATTACATTTCATGATATGCCATAGCACAAGGTGCCATAAGCAAGGCACCCCAAGGCGTCATAAGGGACAGCAAGATGGAACAGATTATGGGTTGTCTTCAGCAGGCAAGCATGACACCATATGCCTAACATATCCAGAAAGATTACTATGAGCCAACCTGCATAGCACTGAATGGGAGTTTGGGTTCATATGATAGAACATGGACGCTTTGTCATGTGATGCTAAGCATTTCGCTCTGTTGCAGAGCACCATTGCTCACCTTCCCCCACAGGGCTGGGACCAGGGGATCCAGTTGCAAGTGCAGTGCTGTTGTTGAGCGTATTACCTTGAACAATGGGACCACCTGGGGTGAGAGGGCCAGACTCAGGCTGGGGCGAGGGTTTGGGCGAGGGCGAGGGTATGGGGGAAGGCTTGGGGGAGGGCCTGGGTGAAGGCTTGGGCGAGAGTTTGGGCGAAGGTATGGGGGAAGGCTTGGGCGAGGGCTTGGGTGAGGGTTTGGGGGAGGGCTTGGGCGAGGGTTTGGGGGAGGGCTTGGGGGAGGGCTTGGGGGAGGGCTTGGGGGAAGGTTTAGGGGAGGGCTTGGGTGAGGGATTGGGGGAGGGCTGAGGCGAGAGCTTAGGGGGAGGTCTGGGAGAGGGCTTGGGAGAGGGTGTAAGGGGTGGAAGGGGCGACATTTGGGGAATAATTACGGGAGATGGTTTCGTGGTCCGAGGAGGCTTCTGTTCAGAGGAGGACTGGGCAGAAGGACGTGGGGCTGGCAGGACAGGGGGGGTCATGGCGGGCCTTGGAGAGGGCCCTGAGGAGGGCCCTGGGGTGGCTGGATTGGGGTTAGGTCGAGATGGGGTAGATTTTGGGGGTGGGGCCACAGGGGCACTGACAGCTGCTGTTGGAGGCTTTGCTTCAGGTTCCTGCTGTTGCGGCAGTTGCTGTAGCTGTATCCGTTGCTGCTCCTCTCGCTCCTGCTGCTCTCGTTGTTGCTGCTCCTGTTGCTGCTGTAGCTGTTGCTGCTGCTCTCGTTGCTGCTGTAGCTGTTGCTGTTGCTCCTGCTGAAGCTTCTCCCGTTTAACTTGCTGCTGCTGAGTAGCAGACATTGCCTGCTGAGCAGCAGACACTGGCAACCAGGAAGTAAATGATGCTGGGCCTGTGCTGGATGCTGCTGTTGCTGTCTCTTGCTGCATGCCGATGGCTGGCTCCTCCTGCTGCTGTTGCAATTGGCGGGTACCACTTGCATTGGCTAACTGGCACACCAGAAAGCACAAACAAGCGCAGATGTAGAGCTGGAGCTTCGGCGAGGGCTGGCGGAGACTTGCTGCTCCTCGTGTAGCATTCATGCTGCTGATCTTCATGCTAAACTGAAGCAACTTCCTATAGCAACCTCGGTCTTGGTCCTAGATTTCCAGCAGACGTTCTGACCGCTGCTGGAACGCACGCCCGGCCAGTCAGGATCTGTTAACAGGCAAAAGGCCTACCAGCGGTGCGTAGTGGAATCGATTATGCTAGTGGCTGACGGCCCTTTGTTGCAACCTATTCCGGCGGCCTCTATGGGTATACGTTCGCCGCAGCACGCCCACCGCTGATGAAGGGAAAGGTCCCGGATGTCAAGGGGGCTTCCAGGCTGCCTCAACGCCGGCCGTTTACTGGTCACAATGGCGTCCTAAGCGTGGCGCGGGTTCACCGTGCGTAGACCAAGACATGGTAAAACAAAGTAGGCAAGTGGCCGTACACAAAGCTACGCGGAACTATCACAGAGTAATGTAGATCCTATGTTAGCAGGTTCGCCCCATATTTTATGTTTCCAGCTACACCTGGGCAAGACTCGCTGCCAAGTGTGAAGCATGTACGTGGCTGGTTTACCGACACATCAGAAGCCCATTGTGCACGCACTGCGTAAATATCAATCAACAAGATGAAGATAATGGCTTAATCCAAGGTGCTCTGCCTTGGCATTCTACGCCGCGTGAATGTTTGGTCCATGGATCAGCCAAGTGATACATCGGCACCAGGTGTAACCCGAAGTTACTCTGACTGCGTCCGCCTGCCTTTCATGGTGAGCGGCCAGCCAAGCATGGGAGCTCGCAGGCAGACAACAGCAGACAACCGAAGCCCTAATTCGGCACGGATCTTGGCCCTGTAGTACACGCAACGATCAAGCGATCGCTGCAAGGTCACTCACTTGTAAGATGTCTTGCTCAAATATTCTCGCAATCGGCCTAAAGGGTAAACGTACCATAACAATTAAGGGAATCTTGGCGTAATCAAGCGCAATGGATAGGGACAGAGATACATCTCAGCTCTGCTCTAACAACAGAACGATCCTGCTGCGTTGCTTGCCATGTCCAACGTGTATGTTGCCATTGATTCAACCCTATGCAAGGCAGCAACGCCGCATGACACAGCAGCCCTCAAGTTACTGTACATCTAGTAGTTGTCTAGCCACCCTTCTATAAAAATTAACCTCTGTATTAGCAGCAGCAGCAGCTGCTGCATCAAATCTTCAGCATAACCAGCACCAATTAAACAAGCAAAACTGCCTTGATGCAGCAAGCAAACCCTGAACCAATAAGTAACTCAAGAAATGCAATAGCAGAAATGCCATAAGCCCCGCATCACCAGCTTTCACGAAAGCGGAGAGGGGGGACAACAGAGGGGTTACCTAGTTCCATGTGTAGACTAAAAACAGCTTGCTTGCATACAGCATCACATCTGGAATGGAACTTTCCCTTGCCGTGTGACACCTGCCTCTCAGAACTATCTGGCTACCAAACATAGCACTTCAATCATTGAGAGCTTATCAACAGCATAAAATAGCCCCTCTTACGTCTTTGAATTCTCAATAGCAGTCATCAACACCTGGTCAGTAAAGTCCCCCTCCATACTATAATCCACATACTTCGTCACCATTACACTCGTAAGCTTGAATTTGAAATGCCCAGTGCTTGTGTAGTGATCCAAAACCTGTACCCCTATCCTACACTTCTCGTGCTGCGACACCCGCAACCTCGCAAGGTACGTCTGACTCGTCTTCTCCGCATGAAAACCATCCACCAATACATGCCCACATGCACAACCACTGATACAAGTGATGCGGGCAGACCCCATCTGTCGATAGCTTTTCAAATAACCAACCCAGACCAACATGTCCATGGATCCTAACCCTGATGCATCAGGTAAGGGAACAGGCTCTTGCAACAGATGCCGTTCTTGCTGCTGCTCCTCTTGCTGCCCCTCCTGCTGCTGCCCAGGACCCTGCTCCCCCTGCCACTGCTGCTGCAGCTCCCTCTGCTCGTGCTGCTGCTGCTGCTCCCCCTGCTCGTGCTGCTGCTGCTCCCCCTGCTCCTGCTGCTGCTCCCCCTGCAGCTGCCTCTTTTGCTGCTGCACCTGCCACTGATGCCGCCCGTCCTCCTGCTCCTGCTGCTGGAGGCTTGTCTGCTGCCCATGGATCTGCTGCCCCTGCCACTCCTGCTGGTCTCCCTCCTGCTTGTGCTGCTGCTGGAGCCATCGCGGCTGCCTCTCCTGCTGCTGCACCTGCCACTGCTGCCGCCCGTCCTCCTGCTCCTGCTGCTGCTGGAGCCGTCGCTGCTGCCGGTCTTCTTCCTGCTCATGCTGTTGCTGCTCCCCTGCCTGCTGCTGCCCCTGGCCGCCCAATAGAAGCACCTCTCCTCCCATTCCCTCATCCTGATCTTCTTCCTCCTCCTCCCTCTCATCCCCACCCTTCAACACCACCACGACCTGCTGCTGCTGCTGCTCCTGCTGTTTTTCAACACCCTCTCCAGGTAGAACTTCAGGCAATCTCTGCAGCTGCCAAAGGTGCCCCTGCTGATGCATTCCCTTGTCCCCCACCGCAAAACCCCTCCAACTGCCACTTCCCCTAAGGATCTTATCCCTTAGCCTCCCCAGCAGCTTGTCACTCCCCACTGCAATCCCTCCTGCCAATCCACTCCCTCCCAGGCCATCGCTGCCGCTGCTGCTGCCACCACTGCTGCTGCTGGTGGTCATAGATGCCTGCTGCAAAACCCCAATATGCTGTCCTCCTAGGCCTCCTGGCACTCCCATTCCTCCCAGTCCATCGCTTTTGCCGATGCCACTACTGCTGCTGCTGGTGGTTGCCGATGCCACAGTTACCTGCTGCACAATCCCAATGTGCTGCGGTCCTGCTCCTCCTCCTCCTGCAGCTGTTGTTGCTGCTGCTCCTGCTGCAGCAAGCCTTCTCCCACCTCCCCCACCAAGCCCAGATTGCATTGTCCCATCACTCCCACTGCTACTGCTGCCACTGCCGCCATCTGTACTGCCACTACCACCATTGGTACTGCTTGTATTGCCCTTCCCAGGCACTACGACAGTCACCCCTTTCAAAAACTGATGCTGCGCGGGCTGCTGAAGATCATCCAACCCGGGCAACCCCGCCCCACCTTGTCCCCCCACTATCCTCTCCCCCACCGTCAGATACTTCGTCAATTGCCCAGAAGCCATTTGCTCGCCCCAATACTTTGCCTGCCTCTCAGCCTCTGCTGCTGCGGCTGCAATCCCGGGATCCACCCCACCCACACCATCACCCCCTCCATATACTTTAGTCACCGTCCACCCACCATTCGATGCGTCCGCTGCCTTCCGTGCTGACTCAGCAGCTGCTGCAATAGGGTCCCCTGGTTCAGGCCCTAACACATCCCCACCCCCACCACCACCCCCGATGCTTGCAGCGGAACCAAAGCCAAACGACACTGCATTAGGGTCTAGCATGCCCTGCTGCTGCTCCAGCATTTCATGTTCCTCTGGTGACAAGCTTCTCAAAGGCTTCCCCCCTTGGGCTCTCGAATCAAGCTCAATGACCAAAGAAGCCGAGGGGACATAAGTCACGTAACCCCACTTGGGTTTAGTGGGTGAGCCCTCGTTGACAAAGTACCAATCTTCATGCTCTTGGACAGCTGCTTTGAAGTCAATGCCCGTGGCACAAATGAGGTTCTGGCTGTCGGGGTTGAATTTGAACATGGGTGGCGGCAATGCAGCCTTGTAGGGTATCTCCTCTGCAGAAAACAAACAAATAAACATCTAAGGTCTAGGGGGTCAAATAGTGAGTTCATTACAGCAACGATACCTAGCGATTAACATTGGGGCAGCCTATAAAACACGTGGCACGTGGCACGCCTTCTTTGCACAAAAACACACAGCAGAACATGCGCCACCATTAGTGCATGTGGGCAGTGGGGTGGGCACAGGGTGGGCAGCAGGGTGGGCCGAGGCGGGCAGCAGGGTGGGCACATGTCTCCTTTGCACAAAAAACACAGAGCAAAGCATGCGTCATCATCCATGATAACTTTGCCATTGAACTAAATCAGCCTGTATGTGCTCATGCATGCCTGCATTAGCTGCAGATGAAGAACACTAGGGCCAGCAAAGATGCAAGAACCATTTCGATCAGCAAATGCAACAGCACATACACCATGGCAAACAATTGGTGCCTTGCTGTATTAGTGTATTGGGTCTGCTGTAATTGTGATGCCAAATCAATGTTGGTTATTACCTGCCCATATTGGGCCAGCCATTTCATCCTGTAAGCCTACTAGCTGCCTCCAAAGATTAACTACCCAGGTCATATATTGTCTGCAGCTGCTAGTTGCGTTACATGAAATCACTACTGCACGGTCACAAGATTCCAAAATGCACTGCTACAGCCCCCTTCGAACACCGCTGGAACACCCTCTCTGCCACACCCCTGAACACACCCTTCCCCACCTGCTGCAACCAACGGGTTTAACAACAGATCCACCCCCTGGAGCACCACTCAAACCCCCTCCCTGCCACACCTTTAAACCCCTCCTTCCCCACCTGCTGCCACCAAAGGGTTTAACACCAGATCCACCACCGTCTGCTGTATCAACTCCACCACAAGATCCGCCATATACTTATGCCCCCTCTCATTCGGGTGGCGTTGATCTCCTGGGATGAACATGTCGTTCACTGTAAAGCCCTCCCAGTCGTTCATGAGCCCTTGCCATACAGCATCGCGCACAGAGAGCCAGGGTAGGCCATAGTATTGAGCCAGGACACCATATTGATCTTCAACTGTGCAACAAGGGAAGGGGTATACGGCTCAGTCCACAGCATGATATATGTTTCATATCACTATACACTGGATATAGGCCTTTCAGGCACGTAATAGGCTGGCACAGTGTGCACAACAAAGTCAGCAGACCGCCTGGTGCTTGGCTCCTCCTTTGCTCACAAGTGGGGCACCGCCGACAAGAGGGCAGGCAGAGTGGAGAAATACATTGCATATACTATGCAACATATGTCTCAGTATATGTGAGTCACAGGTAAAATTGCGAGTAGAATGCGCTTTAGGGATGGGTGAAGTACACAGTGGATGAGGACCTCACATGTGCAAGAAAGATCCAAGCACTTGAATGGAAGTCACTAGTTACACGTGGGTAGGTTTCAGTGGCCCATACAAGCTCACTCCGTCACAGCTGGGGTTCTATTGTATACCATATTAAC
Source organism: Pseudopediastrum boryanum (assembly GCA_963556185.1). NCBI lineage: Eukaryota > Viridiplantae > Chlorophyta > Chlorophyceae > Sphaeropleales > Hydrodictyaceae > Pseudopediastrum > Pseudopediastrum boryanum. The sequence goes on from OY744499.1 coordinate 2,018,711, forward strand.
TGCCACACATTCCAACTTGTACCTATTCAACTGGATGTTATTACTGTAAGAGCTGCCAGCAAGGATTGGGTCCGCTCATGCAGTAATGGCAAGCCAAGTCCCTAGGTACATAGCAATATCATCAGCAGCATGCAACCTCCTAAGCTGCAGGACTGAACTCTAAAGCTCGCTGTATCATATTATTCTCCTGTGCATGGCCAGTATCCTCCCTATTGAATTTTTGTGGCCCTGCCATTGGTCACATACAGACCATGGATTACGACTGTCCGAGAGCACCACATTTTGCTCGGCATTGATGGACACATGGAGTAAAAACTTTGCAGCTGTGCCGGCTGAGCAGGTGGTAACTTGTTCGGTGTCATTTCATGTAGCAGAGATGATCTATCTATGTAGTACAGCAGAAATGATTTCTAGTTGACTTACTGGTCCAGTAGAAGGGCAGCTCGTTCTGCTTAACATTGGTCGACAAGAACTGCATGAATACTACCGCTGGGCGGTTCGGCAACTGCAGAAGCTTCCTGATGAGACGTTCGTAGGCATGGGTCCTCGTGTTGCTGATGGATCCATCCACATAGCCGTCGTTGGTGGCGTATTCTACGAAGACCAGGTCCACGTCGTCGGCGACGAATTTGTTAAGGCACATGCTGACATACTCGGACTGCGTGGCTGGTACGCAGCCGTTCTTTGCTATGATGGATGTGTCTTTGAACGCTTTCGTGAGGTAACGAACCACCCAGCTGAACCAATCGTACGTGCCCTTCAGCACCCCATGACCGCACGTGATGGAGCCACCGATTACTCCTACTTTGGTCGGCTCGCGGCTGAGGAGCTTGGTTACCACCCTCCTCAGCCTTCCATTTGCTCCGGTGTAGGCAACACCATTCTTGAGCATGGGCTTGGGCAGATGGAGGGTGTAGTTGATGGCTGCATTATCAAGCGGTCTGATAGAAGCTGCGTTCGCTGTCGCTGATAGTATGCTGAGATGGCTTAGTGACTGCCCAGACTGACGTGTAGGCCGCTCTGTCCGGTTCTCCGCAAGCCCAAGGCTGCACAATGTGGTGCATAGCAACAGCAAAAGGATAAGCATGGCATGCCTTGGACGTGTAGCTGCTGGCTACCATGCATACACGCAACTGCCGACCATTGCCATTACATAGTCAGTCTCCCTTGCTTTGATTTGCACAAGACCACGGGCAGGGTTACCATTGACGTGCAACGACTTGCAGACGTGAGGCCGCTGGACCCCAGCCATATGCACATGCAAAGCTTAATAGCACCTTGTCAAGTTGTGGTGCCAGAATTTCAAGTAGCAGCGCAGTTTAAGGCAGTTGTGTGTGGTCACGGAGCCGTGGGTTACCTTGAGTGCCGAGCGTTCGGCACCGGTGGAACTCGTGAATTCACTCCGCGTTCTTCCTTCTGAAGCCCAAGGACCGGGCAGGTGGCACTGGATGGATCGCCTTAGCCCTGACAGGACTACACGGGCAATCTGGGTGCCTGGTCATGAGGTAGATCATTTGGCATGCACTGTTGCACCTAAGCAAAACCAGTGTTGAAATCTGCCATGATCCGTGCCTGCTGCATGAGAGGAAACGTTGCAACAATAACCACCCGCTTGGTAGCCCCTAGAACACTCATTGCCCGCAAGGCGCCCACTAGCACTACCGGCCAGCGGTACCCCTTCTGCTCTTCTCTGCCTAAACCTGCGTCCAGGCGTCCCCAAAGCAGATCATTCAGGTACCGAAGTTATCTTCCGGTACTATACAGTTATCTGATGCCCCGCCGGGCTGAGTTCTTGTGTGTTTTCGTTCAGAATGGCATCAACCGCAGCTGCAACCAACTCATCTGGAGGTGTTGCTGAAGTGCCCACTGGCATGCAAGACGAAGCTAAGCTGCTCGAGTCCATCTTATCAGTACCTCAGATCACAAAAGTGACCTGCCGGCCAGCTAGCAATGGTGGCGTCGATGTCCTGGTGGGTTCCTCCAGCTGCACGAGGTTCTTAGATCAGGGGTATAAACCAGGGTATAGATCCTGTACTATGGCCTCACCGCAGCTGCAGCAGCCAGTATTATAAGCAGATGCATGCAGTAAACCTGAATTGAATGCACCAAGTACTTAGCAGTTATCAGCAGCCAGTGCCAGCGGGCAAACCCCTGAGTTACCGCAGTCATGACTAAGCAGCTACTAGAAGTATTACAACCAGTAGGCCTTGTAATGGCCCACTTGCATCCTAATCAAAGCACGTGAATGCACTCAGAGCGCAGCCAAAGATGCAAGTTTCACAGTAGTTACAACTCAACATGTCAGGTAGCTATCTTAACCTACTGTTGGGTACCAAGGAGCAAAGAAAGGGGGTGGGGTGGGATGGGGGGCCGCACGATCTGTGCAAGCACTAGGCACGGCGAAAGCCTGGTCCCTTGTAATGATTTAACCGTGATGTGGTAATCGTGATGTGGTATTTATCGTAACTGGGGCCTTATGTATCAATTGGCTTCTTAACCTACTGTGAAGTACGGTGTGACAGGGGGACGACTTGTCACGTTGTCTGCCAGGACCTTGCTATGCGTTGCCTATCTTTGTTACATCACCTTCCCCTGCCTTTCTTTCCTGGACCTCCAATAGGAAGTGGTTGGAAAAGTGCATCACCTGTGCTTGTAGAGTTTTTTCAAGATCTCTTAGACACCAACAGAAATTACCAATGACAATCTTAGGATGCAGTTGCAGCCTTGGACTTCTCATCCTCTGGAGCACCTTACTTACTGGGCGTGAACCTAAACCCTAGACCCTAACTAGACACATCTTCAGTCTATTCAGGTCCAAGCCAGGCCAGCATAACGTGCAGCCTTCAAAGTTCTGGCGTTGTTGGAATGCTGTACATCACTACGCTAGTAACTTAACCCCGAAACCCTTCCTTGGATCATTCAGGTCCAAACTAGCAGTTACCAGCATCAAAGATTCTAGAAGGCACTTGCAGCCTTGAAGCTCGCACCTTTTGGATAGGGCACTACATGCTGGGCGTAAAATTAACCCTTAAGTCTAACTAGATGGATGTTCTGGTTTTCTCAGGTTCAAGCCAGCCAGCATAACTTGGCCGCCAACTCCAAACGTCAGCTGCAGTTTTCTGGACATGTGATGAACGCCTCACAGCAACCACACAGCAGCAGCAGCAGCAAGAGCACTAGCTGGTGCAGCAGCATGCCTGTGGAGCTGCAGGCATGTACCATGACATCAATTGCGCCTTCAGGTGAGAGAAGCAATCGTTGGGGGTTTACCCCCCCCCCCCCCCCCCCGCGCCCCCTCGGCCAGCCCCCCCTTCCTGGAACCCCCTTCCCCACCTTCCGAGTCCCCCCTTAGCTCCCATCCATTGCTCCATCAGGTGAGGGAAGCAGTTCTTTTCTTGGAGGATTGTTCCCCCCCTCCCCCTCCTCCCCTCCGCTTTGATTACTTGAGATCAGCAATTGATAGTCTTTAGATGGCCATCGTGACCCGACTCAACCCCATCTGGTCGAAAGCTGTGTATGGCTGGCTGGCATGGGGTTGTGTGACTCCAGTTCATCAGGGGTCGGCTGCTGCTGGGTCTGAGTGACCTTTTGGCATAGCTAGTTTAGCGTTTTGATTAATTGATTAATTGTATGACTAGCTGTGTGAGGTTCCACCTGTTAAACCTCCCACCTCCTCTATGAGCAGCAATGACGCCACGCAGATGATCCCTCAGCCGCCTTGGCATGTTCTTTTTGCAGGTAAGCTGTCACTAGTGACTAAGACTAGTGACAATGGAGTGTTACTGGAGGTGTGGGGTCAGCAGCGGCTGCTGAGGGAGTTGTTGGTGCCCAAGGGGCTGCATGGACCTATTGTGAATGACAACTGGTTCAGCAGGGGGGCGGCATGGAGCCCAGATGAGTCCAAGATTGCTTATGTGGCAGAGGTAAGGGGTGGGAGTCTTGGGAAGGTAGGGGTGTGTTGGAGGACAGGGGGAGGGCAGGGGGAAATTGGAAGTTAGGGGGGGAGGGGCATGGAGCCCAGATGAGGTTAAGATTGCCTTTATGGCAGAGGTCAAGGGTGGGGTGTGTATGGGGAGGGGGAGGGCAGGTAGGGGGGTATTTGGCAATCAGGGGGTTGGCGTGGAGCCGCCGATCAATCCAAGACTGCTTATGTGGCGGAGGTGAAGGGGAAGGGTTTTGGAGAACAGGGGTGGGGGACATGGAGGAAACGGAAGCATGCGGTGGGGATGTATTGAATAACAAGAGAGGCAACATGGAGCAGCTATTTCTAATATTACAGTGGTGAGGCGTGGTACTGGGTGTGGGATGACCACCTTGTGTGCTGAGGTGGGAAGAGGGAGGGACAGGAGGGACAGAGGACCTCGCGGGGGGGGGGGGGGGGCGGGGGAACCCAAGCAGGGCGGGAGGAGCGTGCTCTGCAGGTACCTGCTTTTCCTCCTGGTGCTTGCTTGTCACGTGCTTGGTATCTAGTCAAGCGGGAGGCAACTGCTGGACTGGGAGGGTGGTGAGGGGGTTGGGGAGAGCCCTGTCTTTTCTCTCCCCTCCTCCGCCCCCCCTCCTCCCTCTTCCCCGTCCGCCCCCTCCTCACCCCCTCCTCCCTCTTCCCCGTCCGTCCCCCTCCTCACCCCGTCCGCCCGCCTCCTCCCCCCCCCCCCCTCCCCCCCCGCCCTCCTCCCCCTCCCCTCTTCCCTCTTCCTCCTTCCGCCCTCCTCGCCCACCCAGTCTTCCCCCTCTCCTCCCTCTTCCCTCTTCCGCTTGCCCCCCCCCCCCTCCCTCTTCCTCCTTCCTCCCTCCCTCCTCCCTCCGTCAGGGTTTGAGTCCAAGCTGGCACTCAATGTGCAGAGCTTGTGTTCTTATTACAACAGTACACATCACTCCACCCTGCCTGGCCTCTTGTCGACGGTGCACTACTTGAGCAAAGCAGGAGCTCAGCCGCAGACCCTTTGCGGACTTTGTTGCACCCACTGTGCCCGCCCATTGGGACCTGGTCTTCCTCTTTCAAACAGCTTGTACTAACCGGGGGTAAGGCATACGTGTTCCGGACACATCACCTTTTTTGCCAATGCAGATGCCAAAGAGGTTGCCCAGCAGTAAGAGCGGGTCCTGCGGCTCATCTTTTGCGCAGCCTGTCGCCACTTATGCAGTCGATGTGGCCCTATGTATTGTCATTTTTCTTAATTGCAGGCACCTGCTCGTGAGCGCACTCCTTTGTGGTGTGGCACTGAGGCCAAAGACCAAGCCAGCTCACGAGGTTGGAGGGGAGTGGGCGAGGCTGAGGAAGATTGGGGGGAGCTTAACACCGGGAAGAAGTCACCAGAGATATATGTACTGGACCTTAAAACCTGGGTAGTACATCAGGTGAGAAAGAGGAAGGGGGGTGGGGCTGAGTGCGTGATGGAGGGGTGGGGAGGGTGTTTTTGGAGCCTTAGGGGGGGGGGGGGCTGGTGACAGGGACCCTTAAATACCTTAACACGCCCTTCCTCTGTTGCCAGCAGTTCTTGAGAGCTCAACCCCCAGCATTGCACCAGGGGGATGTTCAGCGATCTGGATTCCCCTATCCATATTAGCTGCTGCAGTGTGGATATGGATATCCAATCCATATCATTATGGATGTTCTTGAGAAAGTGATCATCATACTCTCATTTAGTTTTATTTGTGCTCCTGCATCCATGCATCGTTGAGATTCAATCAGTCAGTGACTCCATACCATACACCGCAAGGGCTGACTGGGCCTGTATCTCAAGAGATCAAAGTAACTGATTCATGGATTAGTTGTCATAGAAGTGATGGCTGATGCCTAGTTACAGCACTGAGAGTAGCGCAATAATGTAGCCAAGAGAGAGAGAGAGAGCTACGCAAAGAGGGGCGTGAGGTGCCCTCCCGCGTAAGATTAAGGGAGGGGCCCATTGGTGTAAGGATTACACTGGGCCAGCCTACCATAGGATAGTACATCCGTGGGTGGGCTTCCGCCCACCCGCCTTTGTTAGCTTACTTTCTTGTAGTTCCTCCTGTGCCATTGAGGCTCTTTGGGCTTTTCCAGTTTTCTTTTTGTTGTGTATATGCTGTGTAAGGACTTAACTGCTGCAGATAATGTAGCCACCCAAAAAGGTGAAGAAAGATCCACTGGCCCTGAAAGGGGGATTCCTAGGGGATGATACAAGATGTACGAGACCTGGCGTCACAGGGATCAGATATTCACAATGGGGTAAACAGTACTTTCTGTGTCCTCTTTATGAGCAGGGCATATGTCCTCATTGTCAGCAGCAGCCTATTCAGCTCCCTTCAGCACACCCGCCAGCCATTTAAGCTCATCAATCAGCTCACAGGACAAGATATAGATTTGGGGGGGGGGTGCACCCTGCTTTGTTCGCTGCACCCTGCTTTTCTTCCTTCCAGCACTGCATCACAGACCCCTGCTTTTTTGTCCGCACTCTCCCCTGCTTTGATTACGTGTACCCAACCTCCCTCCTCTTCATGAGCGCTCTCTCAAGGACTCTGCCTCTCGGGTTTTGCAGGTAAAGGGTCTCCCTGAAGGTTACACTTGCGGTCAACCCATGTGGACCCCAGATGGCAGCGGTTTAGTATTCGTGGGGTGGGCTAACAGGCCAGAGAACTTCTCAGCCACAGCTCGACGCCTGGGGATCGTGTACTGCTTCAACCGCCCCTGTCACCTCCTGCTCCTGCCGTATGTACCGCCTCCCCCGCCTGCTGCAGAGTTGACCGGTCAAACTGATGGTCAAACAGAGGGGAAGGCGGTTGTTGACCATGAGGAGTTGCAACCGAAAGCAGTCAAACTGTCAGGGGAGCTTCTGAGTGCGCTGAGCCCTGTGTTTAGCCCTGATGGGAAAACCCTAGCGTGTCTGTCGCAGCAGGCTGCAGCAGCATCTGGTGTCCATGCAGCTACATCTTCTTTGTACACGTTAGACTGGGTCAAAGTACAGGAGCAGTGCATGATGGGGCGTGTAGCAGCAGCAGCAGCTGGTAGTGGTGGTGGTAGTGGTGGAGCCGTAGCAGAAGGAAAGGGAGGAGTAGCAGCAGCAGGAGGTGATGAAGGAAAAGGGGAGTTGAAGGTTGCACTGCAAGAGTGGAATGAGAAGGCGGAAGCAATTGGGGAAGGTAAGGAACATGATTATGGAGGGTATGAAAGGACAGTGTGCAGCTAGCTATAGTTAGCATTGGATCTTGTACTATCCCAACAACTCCCATACCCACAGTTCTTACAATGCATCTTTTTTAAGGAGGCTGTTCCAGTTGTTGCTTGTCCCACATCGGTTGGTGCCTTCCCTGGGCTGTATCGCTTTGGATTTGAACTTCTGGACTGCTGCTGTCCGTTTGCATGCTTGCAGCTATTCCAGCACGCATGTGGTGGCTACTCAATTCATGCTAAACGGCACTTGCTTTCCATTTCGGCATGTATAAGTGAAAAAAATTTGCCCTCTCTCAATGCTTCACTCTCACGTGGTTTTTACATGCATCATCTCCAAGGAAGTGGTTCCAGTTATTCCTCGTCCTTCATCAACTGGAGCCTTTCCTGGGCTGTATGGCTTTGGATTTGTGGGCTGCTGCTGTCCTTTTGCATGCTTGGTGGTCCCTTATCTCACACTTGCTTAGCCACATGCTTCCAACTTTAGCATGTACCACTGAAGACGCCTCGTCCTGTCTCAACTCGTCATTCACCTCCAGTTCCAGCAGCCATCGTTCCAAGGAAGTGGTTCCAGTTGTTCCTTGTCCTACATCTGCTGGTGCCTTCCCTGGCCTGTATTGCTTTGGGTTTGACCTGCTTTGGGTTTGACCTGGGTTTGACCTGCTGCTTTGGTTTTGACCTGGGTTTGACCTGCTGCTCTCCGTGCCATGTTTGCAGCTATCCCAGCGCGCATGTGGCACACACTTCTCCATGCTAAGCCGCACTTGCTTTCCATTTTGGCATTACCACGAGGACATCTTAAAACTTCACTTACCCTTAGTCGTATCTTGACACTTACCCTTTGGATTTTACAGGCATCATTCCCAAGGAGGTTGTTCCAGTCATTACTCGTCCTTCATCAGCTGGTGCCTTCCCTGGACTGTATGGCTTTGGATTTGTGGATTGCCCCTGGGTGGGTTCGCAGCAGCTGCTGCTTACAAGCCAGTGGTACAGCCAGGCGGTTGTGGTCAAGATTGACCTTCAATCAGGTATGCTAATGTTTTGCCGATTTCAGGTTGGTTTCGGCTATGTACACAATGTTTACAAAGCACTTCAGATTATTGTTTCAGTCAAGCAAGTGTTTCAGTCAAGCAAGCATATCAGTGGGCTTCAATCTAGCCTATCAGTCTGCAGCTCCTGCTATTGAGTGAGTGTCTATGGTCTTGGTCACGAATCATTTCAGTAGCCACAGAGGATCTCCAGCTCCATACTTTGCTTGGTTGTTGAGAACATTACATGTTGTCTTAAGCGTAAACAGTTGATTTAGTGCCCAAGCACCTTTGTATCATGCGCGTTATATATCATTGAAGAGTAAGGGAGTTAGCTCTGCCGGTGGGAAGTGGTGTTGAATCCTTACAGGCAACAGTCAGTAGGGCACGTGATTTTTTTTATCACATGCCAGTTAAATCCAACTGCGTCTGCAACCAACATAACCAGTAATTTAGCAGGAACGGACCCAATAGCATGCTTCAGTGACCGCCTTGTTCCTAAGCTGCTGCTCGCCCACTTGCCCACTCGCCCACACCCGATTGCAGGCACTGTCACCCCAGTGACGTATACAGATCCCACACTGGGCAGCTGGACGTTACAGGGTGTATGCAACGGCTTGGCAGTGGCGATTGCCAGTGTCCCTAACCACCCTCCTAAGGTCATGATGACTTCAGTTGCACAGCAACCACGGGAAGGTGAGGACGCTGCATCATGTAGCATCTGCTACTCCTGATATTCATTCCTCGTTCCTTCACCCTCCAGCCTTATCGCCCGCTTTCCATCCCCAGCGGTCTTCCTGTATCATGCCCTTCCCTTCTTCCACCCACTGTTCCTTTGCCCGTCCTTCCCAACCGACAACCTCCCCCTTTCTCGCCCCTGTCCCCAGCTTCTCTTACCCGTCCCCTCCCTTCCCACTCCCCCATCCCCGCCTTCCCTGCTCCCCCTTTCGCATGTGTTTATCCTTGTCCGTACGCATCACAACAGTGATGCCCAGCGCAGTATATGAGTCGATGCAACTCATGGCACCCACCTGGTAGCACTGCTACGCATTCGTGACATTTAGGGCTCCCACATCTGCCTTTGGTTTGCTTGCAGCCTGCTTTGCATGAAGGCCAGGGGCTTGTCTTGCTAGACTTTGTTATGATCGAGCAAGCAAAGGTTGCAGGCTTGGCTGGCTCACGATGTGGTCGAGATGCTGCTTTGTACTCTGCGCAGAAGGCACACTGTGCTTTTTTGAATAGCTGCGTGAGGATACAGACTAGGGACAGCATGCAGCTGCAAGTCTAGCCTGACATCCACCTCCGTGATATAATAATGTTTATCTACCTCGCCTGGCCTCTTGTCGACGGTGCACTACTTGTGCGCAAAGGAGGAGCCCTGCCCCACCTCCGTGATATAGACCACATTTGGGATCACAGGGTTCTGCTTTGTTTGTTCCAGCAATAGTAGTTTTGCAGGATCCTAAGGGGGTTTAGCATACCGGTAGCCACACGGGTTCGCCGACCACAACAGAGTGCAGTCACACATCACCCAGTAGTAGGACATGGGACGGGAAGTACCTGCCGACAGAAGTGATTATTTGCCAAGGATTGAGTATCATCTGCTGGGTTTTGTGAGCTTGTGCTTGCTTGTGCATGCCCCTAGGCCTGCTTGCTTGCAGTGTGTAGCAGTAGTTATCCTTCTTGGCACTGCACGTTGCATGTCTGGCACCGTATGACAGCCGGCAGTGCTTGTTAACTCGTCCTTGCTGCTCCTGCAGCCACCCTTTGTGCCATGCCTCTATTCCTGCATGGAATCGACCAACATCTCTTACCCATGACACAATACAGACAGCCAAGCTTGCAGGAGGATTGCCGCTACCCCTATGCATCTCCTTACCCCAGCATGACAGAAGCTTCAATACCTTGAAAGCCATGCAGTCACAAACCATCAGTCTCTTACATCTCTAAGCAACCGGCCTACTGCTGTAACCTCAAAAGGCGACGCTGTGCTGCTCTTCCTATGACATATATTTATAAGTATTCTATAGATACAGAAACCACTGTTTTCACCCCATTGTAATGTAAAGAAAGGTGCTAAACCTTTTGCAACTTTTCTGCAGGTAGCTGGGAGTGGTGGCACTTGCCTGGGCCCCAGCCAGACCTAGAGGGGCTGCCCCTAGTAGCAGCAGCCCTGCAAGGACTGGAGGCCACTGTGCTGGATGTGGTCCCAACATGCGGGGATAAGGGCCTGGGGCTTCAGGCAATTGTGCAGGTGGGGGAACTAGTCATATTTGATGGACATGACGACGCTGTTGGCTGTGGAGCAGGGTTTGGGTTTCAGGCTTGGTGATATAGGTCTCATCATCCCCCCCCCCCCTCCCCCACCCCCGCCCTACCCCCCCCCCCCCGGGATTGGGGGTGAGGGATGATAGAGGAGGAGGGGATAGGGATGCATTTATATTCCTCTTCCTATACGCATCGCTCATCACGCCACAACTGATCCAAGGGCGAAAGAGTCCACCATCAGCTGTGTGGCTGCATGGTTAGGAGCCTTACATCGGAGCTACCAAGCACCTGTGTACTTAGCTCAGGCGCTTTGTTCTACATACCACGCCCCATGAATAGGCTCTCTCTTTGGTGCCCCTCGAACCACTATCACCCCATGATCTCGCATAACTCCATGGGCATGCAGGGTCCTTTTTTTGAGTACATATTTTCCACTATCTAATGTCCCTTGCAGAATGGCAGGCCTCACAGCCAATCTTCCAGTAAGAGAAATTTTGTCAGGTTGTCCCTCACCAGCTGCATTTGTTGCAACTGCCCACTATCTAATGGCCCTTGAAGAAATGGTGTTCCCTGCAGCACAATCATCCAGCGAGAGGAAAACTGTGACATTGTGCCTCACCAGTTGTAATTGTTGTCCCTGCCCAGTATCTCATGTCTATTGAAGAAATGGTGCTTCCTACAGCGCAATCTTTGGGGCCACTTACTGAGGTTGAACCGACCAAGTACACCGCGAGAAGCCTCTGAAAGAGAGTTACTTGGAGCTTTGGAGGATGCCAAATGCAGTAGTGCTAGTGTGGAGCCAAATCAGATCCTTTCAGTAGCCACAGCCAAGCATACGTGCTTGTATGTGATTGTAATATCGTGCTTCATCAGCTGTTATTGTTGCTCCTGCTGTAGGTCCCCAAGGAGCGCTCAGGCCCCCTCCCTGTAATCATCGTCCCCCACGGTGGACCTCACTCCGCCACCCCAATTAATTACTACCCGCCCTTCATCTTCCTCACTGGCCTGGGTTACTGCTGTGTGGCTGTAAACTATAGAGGATCCCTGGGCTTTGGGGAGGACTCTGTGCAAAGCTTACCGGGGAAGATTGGGACTCAAGATGTGGCAGACTGCATGGCGGCGCTACAAGCCGCTGTAGATGCAGGTGGGTCTGGCTAACTTTATCCAGTAAGTGGTTAGGCTGGGGTTGATCGTTGTAACCCCATCAGATCAACTATTAAAGGCCATATATCCCTAGTCATTGTGCTGGGTTACTGCTGTGTGGCTGTAAACTATAGAGGATCCCTGGGCTTTGGGGAGGACTCTGTGCAAAGCTTACCGGGGAAGATTGGGACTCAAGATGTAGCAGATTGTATGGCGGCGCTACGAGCCGCTGTAGATGCAGGTGGGTCTGGCTAACTTTATCCAGTAAGTGGTTAGGCTGGGGTTGATCGTTGTAACCCCATCAGATCCACTATTAAAGGCCATATATCCCTAGTCATTGTGCTGGGTTACTGCTGTGTGGCTGTAAACTATAGAGGATCCCTGGGCTTTGGGGAGGACTCTGTGCAATGCTTACCGGGGAAGGTTGGGACTTAAGACGTAGCAGATTGTATGGCGGCACTACAAGCCGCTGTAAATGCAGGTGGGTTGGGCTAGGCACTGCGGTGGGTTTATTGTTATAGTTGTTATTATTGTTTCCCCACCCTGCCTGGTTTATGTAGCCCAGCAGGTCAAGCTTTTATCTTCCTCACGCGCTGTGTAGGTGCTTGGTGGCGGTCAATATGAACTGCCACTGCTGCTAGTCTGAGCTGGTTGTTGCTGCTGCTGTTGTTTCCTGCTGTTTATTTCAGATCATGCTGATCTAAACTGCTTTTCTGTACTGGCTATTGGCTCTCATGCCGGTGCCAGACCGGTAGGCTTGGTTTTCACGATGCTGAAATCACCTGCAACCTTCGATCTCTGTTGCAGCAACAGCTCATGCTCAGGCTATAGTTTTGAACAGCCAGAAATGACTCCTCAAAACATACGGAAGTGCTGCTGCTACTGACTCTAATCTTGCTGCTGCTTCTGCTGCTACTGCTGCTCCGTTATCTCTGTTGCAGCAACAGCTCATGATTATGCAAGACCGTTCAGCAGTCAGAAAAGACTCCACAAGACATAGGGAAGTGCTGCTGCTACTAGTTTGAACCTTGCTGCTGCTCTTGCTGTCTCTTCAGGTTATGCGGATCCAAAGCGCGCTTCTGTAGTGGGTGGCTCTCATGGGGGCTTCCTGACAGGTCATCTTGTGGGTCAACACCCCGAGGCCTTCTGCTGTGCTGGGCTCCGTAACCCAGTGCTGAACATTGCCCTCATGGCTGGGCTGACAGACATACCTGACTGGTGCTATATTGAGACGTACGGCACGAAGGTAAGGGGAGGGGAGCTAGATGGAAGCACGTGAAGGCTTGTGGGAGGGTGTGGGCACTAGCAAAGAATCTCGAAATCTCAAGTTTGAAGTTATGGACAACCCAGGTTTATGCTAGAATTGCGTAAGGGTGACAAGGTTGATTGTCCAGTTCTTGTGTACCTGTAGACAGAGGTGGCCAGCTTTTCATGATAAAGCAAACAAAACAAGCATTTAAGGCATGGCAACCACAAGAGGGCTGCCCTAGGTCAAACCGACCATCAGATGGATCCCAAGAGAATGGATTCCAACCCACCAAACCAGTAATGGTACCCATGCATGCATCCATCTAGGGAACTTCAACTAGTTCTTCACCAGAAAGATCGGACTCCGAATCAAACATATCCAAATGCAGGCTAAAGTATTGTGTTCCAGTCCCACAGAATCAGGAAGTAGGTCACCATATGTCCCCAGGCTTCCATGCGGTGAGTTGTGAGATCCATGTGAATCGTAGCGTAGCATGGCCAGCCCCCCGCTGCCATCGCTGCAGTGTGCGCACCCTCCACCTTGCTACCCTCTGTCCCATTTTCCAACTTAAAAGCCAAGAAGCGTACGATGCCAAGAGGCATCGAGGTAACATTCTGCTGTTGCATAGGAGGCACACTTCCACACAATATCACAGTGACGGGAGTTACCATAATGGTTCCAAGGTAGCAAAATTCATGAGATGGCACAGGGGGGCATGGCTACAAGTGGGGTTGAGATGGGTTCTTGCAAACATGTGTCTCTTGAGAGCAGAAAACCAGGTTTTGACATCAAAGTGTTTCTAGCAAAGCCCACATGCTGAGGCTGCATGGTCCGCCACTGGAAATTTGCAGATGCCCTCAGTCCAGATGCACTTGTATACAGCGGTTTGCGGACTTCGTGCTAGTAGACTCAATCTGCAGTTATGCACCACTAAACACCACCGGTACCTGTGCACATAGATCGGTGATTGAGGGCGTTATCTTTGTTCAATGCTGTTGGCGCAGGATGGTAAGGCACACTTCAAGCCCACCCCAAGTCCAGAAGATCTTGCAAAGTTCTACTCCATGTCCCCAATCTCCCACGTGGACGATGTGAAGACCCCTATGTTGTTCATGCTAGGATCAAAGGACAGGCGTGTTCCAGATCCCGACGGCAAGCGATATGTTGATGCTTTGAGGTCGAAGGGGGTGCCTGTGAGGGTATTGGTGTTCCCAGAGGATACACATGCATTGGATAAGCCTCAGACTGAGTTTGAGCAATGGGTCAATATGGCTTGGTGGTTGAAGCAGTACGTACCCTCTGCTGTTAAGGAGGCATGACCCGTAAGATTGCCGTGGGGCCCTCACTGCTTGAAAATGTAACGTACGCAGGCTGATTGGTGATGTAGCCGTGAGCACAAGGACACAAGTGTGCTGCCTGGAGCAATGCAATTTAGACACAAGAAACCGGCTTGACATTCACAGCATGGCACGTGCAAACATGCTAACGCCAGATATAGGTCGTTATGTGGGCTGTGGTACAGGATGCTTCCCAAAATTCAGCCCACCCACACACGCCATCCCTCGTCACCCTGGGGTAGCCGAGCAATCTGTTGACTAGCTTGTCAAGCCATCCCAAGTAGGAACCATGCATGAACGTATCCCAGCGTCTACTATAAAGAGCTTGAAAGATGAAGGGGAGCTGAGCACAGGACAGCTGAGCAAACTCATATAAGTCAGACAAGGGAGCACGGATAAGGGTGTGTGCAGGGAGATCAATTACATTCGAGGGCAACCATCGAGACAAGTGCTTCTGATGGATCCTCATGCGCGGAAGCGCGTGAGCTCGAGCTGCCCCTGTTATTGGTCACTTTAGGTCCTGATAGGGTTTGCGCATTTTCATTTTCTCAGGCACCCTCGAACAGGTGTAGATATGCGCCATGCCCTCAGCGATGGACGGTTTTGCCATGCTTGGCAGCGTACGAAATCCTACAGTTTTGGAAGCTGCCTGCGTCGCTATCTGAGCACTGTTCTGCAGGCGGCGTTCGGAACCTCTCTGAGGCTAACATGAGTGCTTGTTCGTTGCTTCTCAATAGATAAACGATACCGCCACCTAGTATTAGCGCTGATGCAGACATAGGAATCTAGTAATTCGTTGCCTAGTTGTGGCAGTTTGCCAGCAGGATGGTAAGGACTTGTCGAGGGCTACAGCCCGGAAGGGGCCTCGCTGATCGTCCCTTACACGTGGCTCGGCTCATGCAGGACGCAGCACAAGTAGACGAAATAATAGAGAGACTCCTGGACGCCAGGAATGGCAGACCAGGCAAGCAGGTACAGCTGGCAGAGAATGAGATACGCCTCTTATGTTTGACTGCTAAGGAGATCTTCATGAGCCAACCCAACCTGCTGGAGCTGGAGGCACCCATCAAAATTTGCGGTGGGTTTATCGTTTTGCAGTGGGATGCTTCTGCAACAGCCATGCCTGCAGTTGGCTGCGCGTACTTTGATCGCCTCACCGAGCATGCCAACTCGCTGGTGCAGGTGACATACACGGGCAGTATTCAGACCTGCTACG
This sequence comes from Pseudopediastrum boryanum, assembly GCA_963556185.1. Lineage (NCBI taxonomy): Eukaryota > Viridiplantae > Chlorophyta > Chlorophyceae > Sphaeropleales > Hydrodictyaceae > Pseudopediastrum > Pseudopediastrum boryanum. The sequence continues at coordinate 2,034,096 of OY744499.1, forward strand.
GCTCTTCGAGTACGGCGGGTTCCCACCAGAAGCCAACTACCTGTTCTTAGGGGACTATGTTGATCGGGGAAAGCAGAGTTTGGAAACCATCTGCCTACTGCTGGCTTTCAAGGTAGGCAGGTTAAGATAGCCATGCTTTGTGCGAGGCAAGCAAGCAGCAGTATCTGGTGTGTTGTAGCAACCCTTGGAGCTCGTACCTGGTGCCTTGCAGCTGCCATGCAGAGCAAGGGTAGCAGCAGGTCTGCAGCTGAACATGCTAGTGGTCGTGTCCATAGCCCCTAGAGTTATGTGGATTTTGTGGCCCTCACTTTCCTTTCTGCTGCATCCAGATCAAATATCCAGAGAACTTCTTCCTGTTGAGAGGCAACCACGAGTGTGCCTCCATTAACCGCATCTATGGATTCTATGACGAGTGCAAGCGGCGGTACAACATCAGGCTATGGAGGACCTTCACAGATTGCTTCAACTGCCTGCCAGTAGCAGCACTCATTGACGAGAAGGTATGTCTTGTAATAGGGCAGCTCAGGGTTTTCGAGTGGCAGCATCAAGTCTAAAGGCAGCTTGGAGCCACCTTTGGGGGCAACCAGAAGACAAAGAGCAGCACCAGATTGCAGTCTTGCTACTACGCCAGTACGATAGGAAAGTGTGGAATGCGACCATAAAAAGCAATATGCACCCAGTCAGGGTATCTGCTGTCATGCGCAGGCACATTTTGAGATTTTACTTGCATTCATGATATCTGTATTGTTGTTAGTGTTATCGCATTTCATTATTTCTATAGTTGTGGAATCCTCTGCTGCCAGGCTATGGGCCATATACAGCGTGGGGAAGTGAGATTTGATATAAAAGTTTGCCATTCAGGACCTTCTTTCAGCTGCTGTTGTCAGCACCACAGGTTGCTAACTTGCACTGGTAGTGATATCTGCTAAAAGTCTCAGGACTAGTTGAGGTCTGGCATGCTGAATGAAACCCTGTAGTCGTGATTGTCTCACACGACAACACAATGATGCAGTATAACAAACTGTGTCTGTGCCTTTCGCTTACCTTTGGGGAGACAATGAATGTCTTTGAAGGATGTCTTCTACTTGCTGCTGCCACCAGATCCTGTGCATGCATGGCGGTCTGTCCCCAGAGCTCAAGAACTTAGAGCAGATCAAGCGGGTGGCGCGCCCCACGGATGTGCCAGACAGTGGGCTGCTGTGCGACCTGCTGTGGGCAGACCCTGATAAGGACATCCAGGGCTGGGGGGAGAATGACAGGGGGGTGTCGTACACATTTGGGCCGGACTGCGTGTCGGACTTCTTGCAGAAGCATGACTTGGACCTCATCTGCAGGGCGCACCAGGTGGGGACCTAGAGCAGGGAGGTTCAGGTAGCCTGAAGGCATGGGGAAGAGTAGTCACCATTAGCCGAGTAGCAGCTGCCGCAAAAGACTAGTGGCTGGCAGATGGGGTTCATGGGTTGATATCCAGGCTGTGTGTGTGTGTGGGGGGGGGGGTGCTGAGCAGTCTGGCTGCCAGGGCATAGAGGGACATCAGGGTAATGAAAGGTGCATGCCTCAGGGGGTGGCCCTTGCTGAAAGCACATGAAGCAGTGCATCTGGATGGAGTGTCCTAAGAAAGGTTATATTTTGGAGGAGGTGCCCACCGAGGGTTTTCATGGGATGGGAAGCAGGAGATCAGCTAGCAGACTTAGGTCAGGTGCAGCAACAATGCCCCAAATTTGTCAGACGGAGAACATACCTCTAGCAGGAGGCGTGGCAGGAGATGGTTGTTCTGGCCGGGTGTGGGTTCAGCAACTTGCAACGCACACTCAAGACTGCTGTCCCAAAGAACGCATGGAAACTGCAGCAGAGTTCACGCACTGTTTCAGTTCTTTTTCAGTGTCTCTGTTTGGAGCTAAGTTGTGGGGTTTTAGCCAAACAAAAGCATAGGAATACCCTTATCTTGATTCATGATGGCAAGCGCATTGCATAGGCAGTTCACCTGCCCTTGGCAAAGGGACGGATGCAAGCCTGCAAAGTGTTGGAATGCGGCATCTTTTTCATTGGGCGTGTGTATTGCTGGTATGTGTGCCCTGCAGGTGGTGGAGGAGGGTTACGAGTTCTTTGCAAAGCGGCAGCTGGTGACCATCTTCTCAGCCCCTAACTACTGCGGGGAGTTTGAGAACGCTGGTGCAATGATGAGTGTGGACGAAACACTTATGTGCTCTTTCCAGGTGCGAGTGCGTGTGTAGATCTTGGAAAAATTGCGATTGGGCAGTGAGGCCAGTGAGCAGCTGATCAGCTATTGGCAGTGGGAGGGTCGTAAATGGAAAATGGGACATGGTGGCGTCCTGTTGTGCTGTTGCTGACAAACACTGGTGGGCTTGATACGTAGATTGCGTCTTCATGGGGGCCGGGGACTATGCATCAATGCGCTTTTGCTGTTCAAAGTTGCCACAAAGGCTTCCTATGAACACTAGGGAGATAGTTGCAAAGCATCTCCAGCATCATAATTATTGTCGAGCCTCAAAGAGTGCTTGAGCAGAGGTGGAGAGGCTTACTCCACCTTTGATGTTGTCTGTTTGCCTTCCTGTTACATTTTTCGCAGATCTTGAAGCCAGCAGAGAAAAAGCAGAAAGCCCTGTATGGTGGTGGCTACTAACAGAGTGGCATCACACTTCATAGCGCAGCAGCAGCAGTGACAGCAGCAGGGGCAGCAGTGTGGCAGTGACAGCAGCATGAGCGGGGTATGCTTAGGCAGGCCTGCTTCATGGGTCTGGCATTGCCATGGCATGGAGCAGCCAGCATACGTCAGCAGCATGGCTGGACTAGCTGCCTGGGCAGCAAGATGGCGTGGGTACTATTCAGGGCAATCAACTTAACGTGCTCGTTAATGGCACTGAGCAGGAGCTGGAGAAGGTGCAGGTGCAGTGCCAGAGAACGAGAGCAGCGGCAGATACCTGTTAGGGGCTACAGCTGCCTGCTGTGCTGGTATCATTCAGGGAGAGGCCCCGTGAGCTGGGATGGTGCACAAGTTGCTGGAGCAAACAGTGCTCCCAGTGCTTGTGCAGAGGGCGCAGCTTGCCTGCAATGACGATGTAGAGCGCAGGTGGAGGAGGGTGTTTCAAGGGCGCTTGCTAGATGCAGACAGATGCAGCTGGAACTGTGTTGGTACCTTGCTGCTGGTCCCTAGTGATCGTAGCTATTTGCTTAAGTGGGGTAGGGATGTTTGAGGACTAAGAGAAGCCTTCAACTTGGGAGCTGGGTCCCTGTGAACATTAATAGGGGAGCTGAATTTGACAAACTTAGCTGAGCAATGCAGCGGCAGTGAGCGCCAAGGCTGGTGAGCGCGGGAATCCAGATGGGAATCGTTCGCCAGGTGGTGATGTGTCGGAATGGCATAGTGGTAATGGGAGGAAGAGCGGGCACAGGCCAGTGGGGTGCAGCAGTTAACAGGAGGCTGGCAGTACCCTGAGGGTTCGTCCTATTGCAGGAGGCTTTTTGGTTGGCATTTGCCAGACAACTCATATGAAAAGGCATGAGGCTTTGACATCAGCTCATTGCCAGTGGCAGAAAGCCTCTGGTCTGCTAATAGTGGTAGTGGCCTGAGAAAGCAGAGGCGATGATAAGGCTGCCGCTTAGTTTCAGCATTGGCTTCTCAGAAGAGTGTGGGGTACGACATCATGTTTTGAAAGTATTTACAGTGGCAATTGGAATGCGGCAATGGGCTCCCAAGGCGACTTTAAAAGGTACACTTTGCAGGTTTTTGCATGTGGAAGTGCACTTGGCTTGGGAGCTGAAGGTGGATGTTTGCATAAGAGCTGCATGCAGCGTTGTCTGCGTGCAATGGGCTGGTTCACCTCGCGTGGCAACCCCTACTGTCTCTTCATGACTGTGGTTTATCAGTTGTGCTCCCACTTATCGCACTTGAGGCTTGACCAGGGCTGCTGCAGTAATGCATGGTGCTGGTGAGAATGGTATCAAGTGCTTGGCACTGTTGTATTAGTTTTGTGTTCTGGGTGCCAGTTGGCAGCCATGTTTGGTTCGGTTTGGTTTTCCAGTTAGTTTAATATGATCTGTACTTCAGCCAAAAGGAAGGCATGTAAGGGCTGTGCGTGCGAGGTTTTGAACTATTAACTGTCCTGCTGTATGTGAGCAGACACATTCATGGGGGTTTGTGGAGTTGGAAGCATTTCAAGCCAGATGACCAGGTGATTGGCTGTGGAAAGCTAAGGGACGTGTAGGGAATCTTAGGGTCAGAGCTTCGACTGGCTATCAGATGTGAGCAGCCAAGTACACACACGCGCATGTGACTTAAGTTGTGCTGCCGCCAGTGATGTCTCACACTCAAACTATTGTTTCTTCACGGCTAAGTCTTCCCAGAGACCACATACCAAATACATGTTGCCGGCACATCTCAAGAAACTGGTTGGAGGCATCTCACGGCCGCTGCAAGGTGCAGTGATCCGTGTTCCAGTTGACCGAGATTGATCGAAAGGGTCCACTGAGACCCAGTGACAAAAAGGCATTCGTCATGGCAAGCAACTGCATTCATTCTTCTGCAACTGTGTGATTATAGCGGGGCAGCAGGGCTACTCGCCAGCTGTTCGAAAATGGAGCCGTAGTGCCTGCGATGCAGTGGCTGCCGTGATCCGCCATTGGGTGGACGTAAGAAAGACGGAAACAGCCAAAGACCAAGGAACCCATCAGCAAGAATCCTTGCTCGGAAGCGCTGTATGGACCACCGAATTCCCGCTGGAGGATTGACAGTCGTCACCTGGGTCACACCGTATCAAATCTCGGAGTATATTGCGGTTGAGGGGCTCCTCTAACGAGGTTGCCTGTGGCTGTGATGTCTGCTGGAATTGATGGTGGCTTGAAGCTGACAGGGATGTAGCTACCTCGTGCTCTGCACTGCCTTGGACCTTGGATGTGCACATGTTCTGTATGGAGGTCGTAACGGACGGTTGAATTATGTGGCCCCCATCAATTGATTCAGAACACTATTTATATGCCATGCAAGAGGCTGGTTGTGGCTTTGGTAGCGGGGACAGTTTGGCGGTGTGGCTGAACAGATGCTGGACAGATCTTTGCGGGCTGCCCTAGCTGTATAAGTCCGCCAATAAGGATGCTTTTGAAGGGTTCGGGCAGCCTAAGCAGTTGAGCGATATCTATATCTCTCATCATTGCTGCCCTGGACGGGAAAACCGGCTACATGCGGCCTTTGTACAAGCCAAGCCACTAGCACAAGCAGCCGCTATGGATTTTGCTGAGTTCCTGAGCAAGAATGCCTATCCTCCCTGGAGGCATGACTACTTGGACTACCATGGGCTGATCAAAAAGCTCCGAGAGGTATGCATGGAGGCAGCAGCATTAGTGTCTCCTTCTGGCCTGCAGCACCATACATTTGTATGAGTGTTGCATGCAGACTGTGCTTAGCTGAAGAGCTGGCATGATACAGAAGCATTCATGGATGCATACCCTGTGTCTCTATGTAAGGGCTGTATGCGTGGATGCAGCAGCAGTGGGGTTGAGGTCTTGCCAGGGCACATTGGCAGGACATGTAAGAGCAGTAGCAGGGAGTGGTACCTATGGGCAAATTCTGCACAGCAGCAGCATTGGGAAGGCCTAAAGCCTTAACAAGGCAAGTGCTTGAGGCAGTGTAAGAGCAGTGGCTTAGATGCGTTGCGTCTTACAGAGGTCCGAGACCAGTTTAAAAGCTGCAGCATTGGCAAGAGTAAACGCTTGGCGGGGTATCAATAGAGGCAGCACAGAATCAGGGGCGTTTATGTTGCGTTCAGGTTGCACTGCTAGCACATGAGGAATGGCAGAAGAGTCATCAAAAGCAGCGTCTGTCCAAAACTCTCCAAGTCACATCTGCAGGCCGGTTTCAAAGCAAGAGCAGCCGTCAGGGGTTGGCTTTCGGCCTAACATTCAGAGCAGCAGCATTGGCAAGGCTTGAACTGTTGACATGGTTTTGTTTGCAAGGCTGTACAAAGCGGCCTCGGTGATTGGGGACTTGGCAAGCATGTCTGCAGTTGTTGTGAGCATGCAGAGCTGCACTTTTGCAGCAGTGCTAGAGAGTGACATCCAGCATCTCAACTAGGCCCTGCAAGTGACGCATATGTGACCTTGGCACAAACCCTAGCCTGTAGCTCTTTGTTGTATATGCTAAGCAAGTGCTGCATGCTGAGTTTGAAAACACTTGTTTGCCAAGCAAGTGCTGTTGGCACTACTTCTTTGCCATGCCAGTTTTCATGCAAGTGCAGCACAGCAAGAAGCACCATTAGCCAAGCCCTGAGTTTAAGCCAGTGTACCAATCAGCAAAAAACAGCTTTAGTGAGCTGTGAACTTATGCCAGTGTACAGGTTTTCAAGATACAGCATTAGCTAAGGCCTGGACCTGGTTGTTCTGAACCTGGCCTGGAAAAGGTAATCAAAGCAGGGAAGAGTAAGCCTGGCCTGGGGTTTTGATACATTTGGCCTAATTGGTCTTGCCTGATTGGTGGATTGATTGTCCTTTTGGTTATCTTATCAATTAATTCATTAAGTGATTGGAACTGCTTGTCCTTACAGGTGGAACTCAACTCCCGAGCCGCAGGGGATTTGGAACCCTTGGCACACTCTCCTCAAGTGAACAGCCTATCCGTACTGCGCTCTTTCACTCAAGATGTTGAAGACAACAACAGTGATGAGAGCTTCGTGGTTGCTTTCCAGCAGCAACTAAGCAAGGTGAGCTGTTAGAGAACTTGGTGTGACAAAGGGTCGTAAAGCTGTCTCAATTCTTGCTTTTCACAGGCCAAGGAGCTGGTTGGAATTATGTATTGGGGCTGCATGTTTGTGTAGCTGTGTTATGGGCTAGCTTGATGGTTGGATACAGGTAATATAAACAGGGGAAAGTGATGCGAGAAACGGACAAAGGTAGGCAAAGCATGGGCAAGGTCCCAGAAACGAACTGTTTTTGAATGGATTCCATGGGGATGGATGTAAGAACAGACTTGCAGGGCTGGATCTACCACTTCTTATGATGTAACATGATGTACCTTGGTTATGGATGTTATGGCCCTTTGCTGCACCCGAGTTGATGTTTGTGTGTGCGTGGGTTGTCAGCACAGGCAGCCAGCAGCTGCAGCAGCAGGAGCAGTAGTGCAAGTTGTGTGCAGCAGATCATGCACAGCAGATGTTCCAGAACCCAGGCCCCCGGCTTTAGGCCCTAGGGTCTGTCTGGGCTCTGCTTCAATACACCCCAGCGCCTTCATCGATACAGTGACGTGCATCCCTGGTAGTTGTGAATATTAGGGATGTACTTCACAGGCATGAGGGATGGTTTCGCCACTGCTGGTTACGATGGTCTGGGCTCTGCTTCGATGCACTCCAGGGGCTCCTTCAGTAAAGTCGCATGAAGGCCCTGGGGTCTGTCTAACCAGAACCCAGACAGACCCCCAGGTGCCTGCAGCCCCGGCACTCCGTTCAGACTCAGCTGCGACCTTTGAACATAGAATGGAGTTCAATAGGATCGTTTGTGCCAACATTGAAATGATGTAGCAAGGGGCTGCAGATCCACAAGGCAATGCCAAGGACGGCCTGTCTGGAAAGGAAACAGGGCTGGGCGGAGCTTGGAGACAGGGTTGTTCCCAGAACTACGTGCCTAAGCTGGTTTATCTGTTTTCTGACACTTGTCGCCGGTCAGGGCCTTCACGGCCTGTCATTGTACAGCGTGATCGGAGCAGCTACTAAATATGAGTGCAGCAGAAGAGGGCTGCAAGGAGCTACAGTAATAAATATGCTTTGGCATGACGGCATACAAACAAAATGGTTGGAGTCATGCCTTTAGCCAAAGAGCTCTGCATATGTTTTTCTTTTGTACCTGTTTTGGCATCACTGCCTAGAGTTGTTTTGTGTTTTCCTGCTGATGAGTGTTACAGAGGTTGCGGCCTTTACAGCTCGTCACTGTACCTTGTTGCAAGAGTAGCTACTGGACGTGAGGGCAGCAGTGGAGAACGGGGATGAGTCTGAGTAATGCATTCGTTTGGTATCACAGCCATAAGCTGCTTTCACTTGTCCTTGCTGATGAGTGTTACAAAGGTCACAGCTCGTCACTGTACGTTGTTGCAAGAGTAGCTACTGGACCACGTGAGGGCAGCAGAGGAAGACGGGGATGAATTCGAGTAATGCATTTGTCTGGTATCACAGCCATAAACTGCTTTCACTTTCCATGCTGATGATTGTCACAGGTTGCCGCCTTCACAGCTCGACAGCGTACGCTGTTGCAGGAGCAGCTACTGAACTGAAAGGAGCTTAAAATGGCTGGAAAGAGCTTTGGTTATGTACATATTTTGGCATGACTACCCTAAGCTGGTTTCTCTTTTCTTGCTGATTTTTGTTACACAGGTTGCGGCTTTCACAGCTCGACAGCGTACGCTGTTGCAGGAGCAGCTACTGAATTTGAGGGCAGCATCTCAGAGCAACTTCGTGTGCAAGAGCTTGGCGGAGTGGAGAGTGGAGGCCCGGGCTCTGGGGGATGAACTCCTGCAGCTGGAAAGATATGTGCAGGTACCACCAGGGGGGGGGAGGGCGGGAGGGAGGGAGGGCGGGAGGGAGGGCGGGCGGGCGGGCGTGCGGGCGGGAGGGCGGGCAGGCGGGCGGACGGGATGGGGTGATGAAACAGAAATACCCTTTGCATCTAGCCTCAGCTTGTGTGTGGGCAAGCCCACCATCGGTTGTGTGGCTTCGTGATTAAGATCAGGAGCCTTGTGTTGATGGCCTGGTTTGGTTTGGCGATTGGCATAGGTGGTCTTGCGTTTTGATTGATTGATTGATTGATTGATTGATTGATTGATTGCTTGATGGCTCTCTCATTCTCATGTGTACTCTCTCGTCTTTTAGATGGATATTCTTGTATTGTGGGCAGACACATGGGCTGGAGCATTCGCTTTTCAGTTGTGCGCTGGATGCATGCCCAACATGGGGCTATCACATGTTATGATATGGCATGGCAAAAATGTCATAGGCCTTGCACCTCAAGCTGTTACAGAGACAGAGATGGAACAAGGTATTGGGTCAAGCTAATGGGATGTGGTAAACAGCTTACCTATCACTCCCTCCACTCTGCCTGCTGCTTGTGCAGATCAACAGCATGGGCTTTGTGGATTTGATCCAGAGCCACGATGCTGTGTTTGGCAACACGCCTCTGTGGCCTGTGTACCTAAACCATCTTAGGTACCAGGAATGGTGTGATCTGAGCCTACATGAGGACTTGTGGGATCTGGTGGCAAGCATCTTTTGCGACCTGCATGCAAGTAAGGGGGATTTAGAATCGGTTCAAAAAGCAAAGGGGACTTTGGGAGTGGAGCGGGGGAGGGGTTGGGAGGGAGCAGGGGCACAGAAAGGGCAGGGTGGCAGACGCTGTGTGGGATCTGGTGGCAAGCATCCTCTGTGACCTGCATGCAAGTAAGGAGGCTTTACAATGATCTCAAAATCGAAGGGGGGCTGGAGTTGGGTACGGGGTAGGAGGTAGCTGGGGCCCATAAAAAAGAGGGTGGCAAATGCTTTTTGCATGAGGAGTTGTGAGATCTGGTGGCAAGCATCTCTTGTGACCTGCATGCAAGTAAGGGGGGTTGGATTCGAAACTGCGATTTTTAGAATTAAAGTAGAATGTTTTACCACTTGGCTATACCCCAATAATACATTATCCAGAACTGGTTCAAAGGCGAAGGGGAACTTGGGGATGGGGGACGCGGAGTGGGGGACGGGTTGGGAGGGGGCAGGGGCACAGAGAGGGGAACCTGGCGAATGTTTTGTGCACGAGGATTTGTGAGATCTGGTGGCAAGCATCCTCTGCAACCTGCATGCAAGTAAGGGAGGATTTAGAGCCGGGTCAAAAGCGAATGGGAACTTGGGATGGGCCCCGAATGGGGAGGGGGTTGGAGAGAGCAGGGGCACAGGAAGGGAGGGTAGGAAAGGGGGGCAAACACTGTGTGCATGAAGACACATAGGATCTGGGGGCACGCTTCTTTTACAACCTGCAAGCGAAGGGCCCTCCAAAAACTTCTTTGTAAGGAGAAGCAGCGGGTGTGGTGGGAGGGAGGGCGCAAAACACTCCCCTCCTGGAATACCGTGGGATCTGATGCTTAGTGCCGCAGGCAAGTAAAGGGTTTTCAGAAGCCTACTATCATGCTTACATCTTCTGAAAGACCACAGGCCCGTACTAGTCAGGGGCGTTTGGTGGGACTGGGGCAGAACAAAGAGAGGGTGGTCACGGTGGAGCCGCAGCCTGCATTTCTGTTTGTAATGTTCGGGTGGCAAGCATCTTCTGTAGTCTGCTTGAAAGGCAGGGGGGCCTTTGCTAGTGTTGTTGATTTTGCTTGTGGTGCACGAAACATGGGGCGGTAGTGGTGGTGTTTTTAAGTTTAAACTATATGAGATGTGCCGCATTTGGTGAAGTAGTATTGTTCACAAGTTTCTTGCTAGTAAGTTGATGAGGTGAAAAAGCAGTTCGGCTTAATGCCAGCATCGCACGTTGCTGGAGGGTTCTCTCAGACCCCTACAAGCACTAGAACCTAGGTAAAGATTTATGAGTATATGTCAGCACTGGTTTGAGTCATGTGGTGGGTGCTGCACGGTCCGAGGGCTGTGCAGTGATCTATTTCATACATACGTCTCTTAACATATATATGTCAGCATGGATCTAGTGTGTGGAATACTGCTTACTGATGTTGGTTGCCTTATTCTGCCTGTCCAGTGTCTGCTGCTCGGCAAGCTCCAGCGACAGCAGCAGGAAGAGAAAAATCCCTTAGTGGCGATCTGAAGCAAGGGAAAGCCAGCAGCAGCAGTGGTGCAGCATCATCTAGCTTCTGGAGATCTCCTACGAGTCCCAGTCTGTTTGGGGCCTGGGGGGCCTCACCACCTCCCACCAAAGCCTCTAGTGCAGACGACACGGCTCCGCATCTATCCAGAGATTTCCCTTCATCATCATCAGCAGCAGTAGCAGCGACAGGAGCAGGAGGGAATGGCAGAGCAGGGGTGGTGGAGGAGCAAGGGGCAGCTATGGTGCATGTTGTTAGGAAGTTCTGGGTCTTACCCGAGGACGTAACGGCGGTGTTGTACTTCATTTTGCAGCATTTGCCGTTGGTCCCTACAGGCACGGCAGCAGCAGCGAGGGAGAGGTTGGATGGGGGGAGAGGATGGGGATGGGGTGGTGGAGGGCGGGTGCGGGGACAAGAGCAGCAGCGGCAGCAGGATGAGGAACAGCAGCAGCAGCAGCAGCAGCAGGAACAAGAAAAGCAGCAAGGGCAACAACAGCAGCGGAAGCAGCAACAGCAACATCAAAAACAACAGGGGCAGCAGCAGCAGCAGCAGGCACAGCAGCAGCAAACACCCCAGCAGCAGCAGCAGCAGTTGAGTCTGGATAGCAGAACCCTAGCTGCTGCTGCAGCAGCAGCTGGGGCCCCTGCAAAACCCTTGCTACATCCCCAAACAGAGGAGTATGCTTCAGAAGTACACACCGTGTACTTTGACAACAGGGTTCTAGAGCTTTACCATGGCAGGCTGTACCTGCGACCACACACCATAATGCTTAAGGCACTTTGGAAGGACAATAGCGGCGACGACAGCAGCAGCAGCAGCAGTAGTAGTAGCAGCGGAAGCAGCAGCAGTGGGGCGGACAAGAGGGGTTGGCTTGGGGAATGGGCGCCGGAGAATGTGGTCTTGGAGAGGAAAATTTGCAGAGAGGGGTGGAAAGGTAGGTTGTGCTTCCTGATGCGTCAGAAAGTGGGTCTGAGGGGCCTCCTGGAGTGCACTAGCGGTACCCAGGGCCACCGGAGGACATCTGTTGTTGGACAGTGGCCCGTTGTCTAGTCCAGCGTGAGAAAACATATGTATCCGGTGGTGCTGTGTGCCCGTAGTACATTGCATATTTGCTAGCACTCACGACCAGCATGTGCTCGCAGTCATGGCCGTATATAGTGTGACCATGCCATTCTTTTAGTGTGACCATGTCATTCTTATAGTGTGACCATGCCATTCTTATAGTGTCACAATGTCACTCTTATAGTCTTACATTACGCTTGGGTCCCCACCTGAGGAACAATGAAGGTGAATGCAGAGCTCCTGGGCCACCACGTGGAATTGGATGATTGAATATGATGGCATTGTCAATGTGTAGAAAGGTGGCCATGGAGCATTCCAAGGCACATAGGCATTGCCAGAGAGTCCTGTATGACTTGCACACATGGTACTTGCGTCTTATCCTTACGCGTACAGGCACTTTGGGATTCCTGGTGTGCCTCTTACAATTGTGTAGCTATTGGAACTCTTGTTCATGGCATGAGATGACCCCTTCATTGATGGGAGTCGTTAGTCTCGCACAATAGGTGAACCCGACCATGCATTCTCCCCTGCTTTAATTACTTGTACCCAATCTCCAGGTGAACCCAATCAGAAGAACAAGCTACAATTAGCTGGTGATGAGCTGCCAGGCTTCCTTGTGGGGACCTTCACCCTTCGCCAAGCTTTGCAGCAAATGAGCACCAGTGGAGTGCCTGTTCGCCTTCCTGCTCGAGGAGCAGCGCCTGCTGCTGCCATCCTGGCTACCCCTGGGGGAGAGACAGCAGCAGGAGTGGGGGCAGCAGCAGCAGGACTGGGAGCAGCAGCAGACACAGCGGCAGGAGCAGCAGCAGGATCAGCAGCAGGAGGGGGACAAGCAGGTGGGTGGGTCGGATATGGCAATACAGCGCACCACACAACAGCAGCTCGGGTTAATGGTTCCAGTAGCCAGGGTGCCGGGGCATCTGCTGCTGCTGCTGGTAGGGCAGCTCCCTCGGTTGTGTCGCCTTTTGCGGCTGCAGCGGGTGGGGGAGGGCCAGGGTCCGATTTGGGATTTGTGGGCCCTCCTGCAAGCAATGGGGGACCTTTTTGTATACCAGGGCCACCTTCTTTTGAGCGACAGCAGTGGCAGCAGCAAAACGAGAAACATTTGGAGCAGCAGCAGCAGCAGCAGCAGCAGGAAGGGTATCAACAGCAGCAGCAGCAGCAGGAGGAGGAAGAAGGATATCAACAGCGGCAGCAGCAGCGGGAGCAGCAGGAAGCAGATGAACGACAGCGTGAGCAGCAGAAGCAGCAGGAGGGGGAAGCGGTCAGCAGAAAAACTGCAAAGGCAGGTGCTAAGGGTGTACAGTGGGAGGTGGTAAGAGGTGATGGTGATGCAGGCTGTGAACACCAGCAATGGGGACAGCAGCACGAGCAGCTGCAGCGGAGACAGGGGCCGCTGTTATTGGAGCAGCAGCAGGAGACAGTTCCTGATGATTCCACACAACAGGTGCAACACCATGAAAAGGAGCAGGAATGTCAAGACAGTGCCCCCTATAATGACACCAGGCAACAAGCAGCAGCAGGAGGTTTGGCAGGGCATAAAGCCCCGAGCTTAGGCGCCAGGACAAGCGTCGGCCGAGCGAAGACTACCGGTAACCTTGCCGCCACCGCCGCAGCAGCAGCTGTTGGTGCTGGGGTTGCGGGGGCTCCGTTTCCGCTGGCTAGCAGCAGCAGCTTGCCAAGCGCTGAGGAGTTAGCTCTGTTTATGGAGCTGCAGCAGCTGGTGAAGGCGAAGGGGCTGTTGCCAGTGCTGCACACTGTGGTGGAGCGGCGGCGGTTTAAGATGCCTTTTGACGACAGCGTGGAGATCTCTTTGGATACGGATGTAAATATGGCGCTGCCAGAGGTGGGACGGGGGACTGTAGGGTGGGGGTTGATTATTGGTTTTTTAAGTTTATTTCATGTTATTGTGTGAGGGGTGTTGTGGAGAGATGTTGTTTGAAGGGTTGGCATTTGGCTCTTATGGGGTGGGAGATGGTGGGATCAGTAGATCTGGGCTGTGGGGAGGGTTGGAGAGTGGAGGTGGCTAGTAAGAGGATCAATCAAAAGTCCTGCTGTTGACGAAAGCGAGACGTTCGGATCCCGTCTTTAGCAATCGCAAATGCTCAGCAGGCCCATGCCTCTTGCCGTGCACGTTGCGAGGGCGTTTGACTCGGCTGCATGGCGCGGTGACCAGTCGTGTGCCACAGTAAGAGGATGCATGTAGGCAACTGCTGAGCTGACCATACTGCTTGCATTTAAGGGTTGGCATGTGGCTTTGATGGGTGGGAGATGGGTAAGGTCGGTAGTTCTGGGCCTGGGGATGGTTGCAGAGTAGGTAAGAAGTGTGGGGCATGGGGAGGGTTGGAGGGTATAGATATATAGGAGCTGTGGGGCGGGAAAGGAGTGGAGGGTGGAAGTGGTTAACATAAGGATGCATGTCGGCGAGTGCTGGTATCTGCGTCAATGGAAAAAGGGCCTGACGGGGGGCATGTATTGGTGCCTCTATGAGACGTTGCGTGCCTTTGTATGTAACAGCAGAAGCATTAGAACGACGCCATGATACACTCACGAAAACGGACAAGAAAATGGAGACTTGAGTAAAGTTTTCCAGAGGCTTTCTGTGCGGGCAATGCATCACAACTCCCATGCAGATTAGGTCATCTCTAGCAATCAAGTCAGCTCTGCATCTACTATCTCCTGTTGAGAACTCTTTGTCTCGATTTCTGCTCTCCACATACTTGCTCTCCACATAATAACAAACTGGGTGGAGTTATGCCTGGAGCGCTGCACGGCCCCAAAGCTGTGCAGTGATGATCTATTTACTATCTCCATCTGGGAACTGTCAGACTAGTCAGACCAGCTCTTATGGCTGTCTCGTACTCACTGCAGTTGCCACAGCGTGCTCTTCTGGTGCCACTCCCCATTGGCAGCTGGTCACACCCTTGTAATAATCTTTTATGACACATAATACATTCCGTACATTGGTACAACTCAACATTTTGTAGCAGGTTGATATGCGGGGGGCTATAGCACATTTTGAGGCTTTGGCAATACCCTCATATGTGAAAGTTACCACAGTCCCTGCTGTGCAACTGCTTGCTAGGTCTAAAATGTGTGTTTTGACACCTCCCATCTGCTAAAGTGTACTGCTTTGTTTTGTTTGTCTTTTGTAGTTACCCCAGCGAGGTGCCCCTGGCGCTAGCTCCAGCATTAGCAGCTGGCCAAGTCGAGTGCATAGGAGCCACAGCAGCAGGCAGTTACAACGCCAAAGAAGCAGTAGCAGCAGCCCTCAGCGTCAGCAGCACCAACAGCAGCATGGGTGGCAGTCTGAGCAGCAGGGGCAAGAACCTCAGCAGCAACAGCAGGGGCAGGGGCAAAAACTTTTGGTGGAGCAGCAGCAACAGCCGCGCTGGTGGCAGGAGCAAGAACCACAGCAGCAGGGGCAGCGGCCGCAGCAGCACCAGCAGCAGCAGCCTCAGGAGCCTCAACGGAAGGGGCACAAGCAGCAGGAGACGTCCCAACAGGGTGAAGCAGCAGAGGCCTTAGTCAGCAGCCGTGCTGAGAGCAATGGGCATGCCACCGTTCATGATGGCAAGCAGCGGGAGTCAATAGGGCAGCAGCGGGGGGAAGTGGAGGAGCAGCAGCAGGAGGGAGTTTGGTTGAAGGCAAGTAACAAGGCATGCAGCACAGACCTACCAGCAGCAGCAGCAGCAGCAGCAGGACAAGCATTGGCATTACCACCACTGCCAGCAGCAGCACTGGTAACAGGTAGCAGAGGCGGAGGAAGCAATGCAGCAGCAGCAAACGCAGATAGTACGTCTCAACGGAAAAGCTTTGGGGGCTTGTCTTCTGCATTTGCTGCTGCTGCAGTTACCCCATCAGCTGGTGGCAGCAGCTCAAGGCGTCCTCCTCCCTCTCCGTTTGCTGCTCCTCGCGGTGGTTCTGGATCGCTTGGGGTGCGGTTCTCTGTTAATGATGCAGCCGGACCTACTCCAGCAGCAGCAGGAGCAGCAGCAATTTCAGGGGAAAGAGCCAGCAGCAACACTACGTCCCCAGTGAAAGAGACCGCAGCGCAAGAAGTGTTGACAGAAGCGAGCATCTTGAGCACGAAAGGCACGAAAAAGGAGTCTCTAGTCGAAGGAGCGGGTAGTGCTGCGCTTTACGGGGTAGAAGATGCAGCTTATGATACTTGGGATGCTATTTATAGCCAAGATGTGCAAGGTAACCCCTGCCGTTATACCCTACCCTATGCCCTACTGAAGGTGTCTGTTCGTATGCCCCGGGGTTCATCAGGTCCTACATGGCTCAAAACCCTGATGAACAGCGATTATGTCATTGAGCTGGATGATTGGAGTAAGTTCGTGCATGGGTGCGCAGCACTGCTGCCCGAAACAGTACGTGCTGTCCCGTATTGGGTGGACGACCCGCTCATTGAACAGAGCATAGCAGAATGGCAGCAGCGGCGGCAGGTGCATCTACAGCAGCAACATGAGCTTGATCAGCAGCGGCAGCAGCAGCAGCTTGAGGCCTTCCTCTCTGAACAAGCCCAAGAAGCAGCAGCTACAGCAGCAGCAGGAGGGGGGAGCTTTTTGACATCAGCTGCTTCAGCTCCAGCTGCGGGTCTGCCTGGGACACCAGCAGCATATGGGAAAATGTTCTCCAGTGGGAGCCCGAGGTTGAAGCATTCAATCTCAGAAGGCAGTACGTTGGAACGGAAAGGCAGTACGGGTCCCACGAACGGTGGCAGCTTCTTGTCCAAGGTTATGAGCCTCGGTCGGAGGAGCAGGAGCAGCAGCCGCACACAGCAGCAGCAGCAGCAGGCTCCGGGAGTGCCAGGGATGCGGTTGAATTTCTCTGGAGGTGATTTGAGCGGGAGCTCTTCTGTTACTGCTGCTGGGATTGAAGAGCAGCAGGTGGAGGGGGCCGGAAGCTTCTCAGCAGCTTCTCCCGGGCGTTTGACAGCCTCTGGGGAGCTTCTGGGCAAGTACTTTAGCGCGAGTAGTAGCAGCAGGGCTGAGAAGGGGGTCGAGCAGAGGCAAGGGAACCAAGGGCGAGGCGTCCTGTCGAGGTTTAGTCGCAAGGATACGACCCGGCTGCAAGAGGGGCAGCAAGAACCACCAGCAGCAGCTCAAGGAGGAGGAGGAGTGGGTGGGACTCGGGTGCGGTGGGAGGATGGTGCTGGCACGCCACGGGGTTTAAGGTCTGAAATTGAGCCCTTTATTGGGGCCCAGACGTTACCGGTGGGAGAGGTGGGGCCCGATGCGTTGAGGGGAATTGATGGGGAGACTGGGGCAGAGGATGCGTGGTGTTTCCAGCTGCTAAGGGCGGTTGTGCCGTGGTTTATCTGGGCTGGTGTGGAGTGGGCTGTGGCAAAGAGGTTGAGGAAGTTGAGGCGGAGAGCTGCAAGGAAAGAGGAGCGGGAGTTGCGGCGCTCCCTGCCACATGCAAGGTAAGGGTTCCGCAGCGTGAAAGGTCTAAGGGCCACACACCTGCATTTGTTACTGAGTGCAGTGGGGGAAGGAAGGTTCTGGATGCTGCCAACGCCAAGCTGCACATGGAAAATATATATGGCGTTGGCATGGTGTACAAACAAATCAGTACCTTGGGTCTTGGGTCCTGTGCCTCTCCCTTAATGCAGGCGGGGGGGCTATGCAATGATCTATCTTATATATCACTGCAGTTGCTGTTGCACTTTTGAAAGCTTGTGGTAGCGCCTGGTTTGACTTTGGCCAGTGTCTCCCTCATAGGCAAGCAGCAGCAAATACTAACCAGGCCGCACGAGATGCTTGTGCATGTTGTGCACTCTGTAGTCGTGCCTTGGGCTACAAGTGCCTGATTGTACCATCTTGGAAAGTCGTGCATGCTGCATTATGTCCTGCTCACACTCCTCCCTGGATCTATACCCCTCAGCTTGCAAACGAAGCCCAGCAATCTGTTCTGCTGATGCTATCGACATGAAGGGCTTAGGGTCTAGGGTCTACAGGTGGTTTTCTGCTCCTCACATTTTTTGCGTTTTTATTCTCTACCGTTATACGTCAACACATTCCATAGGAAGGCTGACATCCTGTTCCTCCCTCCCTGTATTTCTGCAAGGGCTATTCTGTTAGGACAATAGCTTGAGACTTCTCCACGTGCCTTCACCAGTTTCAGCGTGACTGGAAAGCTTTGGGACATCCAATAGCCTCCACTACATTGCCCTAAACCTAGCCACTCCAAATTACAGGCTTTTAACACCATAGCCACACCAGAAGGATCAATTATGTGCACTGAAAGAAGCAGTATAAGTAATGCTGCAGTATGTGCACATTAAAGTGCAGAATGATATCACAAGAGACACCAAGCGCAATCCAAAGCCGCAGAACCCCAATAAGTCTATCATCACACCTGCCAACCAATTTTGCTGCTGCTGTTGCCTTGCTTGACGCGCAGTGGTAAGGGTCGCAAAGGGCACCCGGTGCAGCTCGTGCAATGCCAGTCCTTCTTCCACAACGAAGGTGCTGCTTTGATCTGGCTAGACATGGGCGTCCTCGTCAGCACTATTGCAGTTGCCCTTATGGGCGTTGCTGCTTGGGCCCCTGTTGACCCTCTAAGAGCTGTGGATTTGCATCTGGTGGATGTAGAGGTGCTGCTGCTGCTGCCGCTGGCGTGTGTGATGGTGGCGTACGGGCTGGGGATCTACGTGTGGCGGAGGCGACGGCTTTACTCCATGAAGGGCAGGTGAGGATTGGGCGGGCGGGCGGTGGGCTGGGCGGGCGTGGTAGGCGGGCATGGCGACTGCGGTTCTACTCCATGAAGGGCAGGTGAGGACGCACGGTCGGGCGGGCATGGGGGCCGGGCTGGGCGGGTGAGCGTGGTGGGTGGGCCAACGTGGCAGTGACGGCGGCTTTACTCCATGATACGCAGGTGAGGACGTGCGGGTGGGCGGGCGGGCAGGCTGGGCAGGCAGGGTGGGTGGAAGGGTGGCTGGTCGTGGTGGTGACGGCCGCTATAGAGGTGCTCCTGCTGCTGCCGCTGGCGTGTGTGATGGTGGCGTATGGGCTGGGAATCTACGTGTGGCGGAGGCGGCGGCTTTACTCCATGAAGGGCAGATGAGGATTGGGTCAGCGGGCGGGTGGGCGTGGTGGGCGGGCGTGGCGACTGCGGTTCTACTCCATGAAGGGCAGGTGAGGACGTGCGGGTGTGGTGGGCGGGCTGGTCGGGCACGGCGGAGAGAGGGGCTCTGTTTGATGAAGGGCAGGTGAGGGTTCGGAGGGCTGTGTCGGCTGTGCAAGGCAAGCACCCTGTTCTGGCACATGTGCGGCTCCCTAGGTTGGAGTTTTAAGCGCTGCCTGGTTGCGCATGGAATGTGGGGACAAGACTGCAGTTGGCAATTGAACAGATTGCATTGTTACTTGCATTAGCAGTGCACATCATAGTTAATGTGGAGTCCCTGTTGATTGCAAACCAGTCTAGATGCCGGCCATGTACTGCCTTAGCCCTGCAGGTAGCTGTCACCATCAACTGCCAGCACTGGGAAAGCCATGTTAAATTGGATCCATCTGATCGTATGGGTGGTCTGTCGGAGCTAGCAGCCCTCTTGCAGTCGCCACCCCTTAGATGCGTGTGTGTTTATGGGCTCATACATAGTGTGGATCATGGACACTGGAAAGTGTGCAAAGGTAAAGGACTGTCGATGGTCGGATGCTATCTACGATAGAGCTCTCTTGGAGGTATATCTGTCGGGGTATGCCAAGAAACCATGTGTACCCACATCATGGGGCTGTGCCGGTTATCCAGATTCACGCCCATTGTCGCCGTGTCTTCCGGGCAAGCGAGTTGGTGTACATTGTAGAAAGAGGCACTACTAGCATGCATGGCGCCCCCCTTATTTGTCCGCCCCTCCTAGTCTTTAATATGACATTACGCTGTTCTAATAGTGGGTAATACAGCTCTTCTGGTACTGTTGCCTTTCCCTCCTCATGCTTCCAAGACATGTACCTATTAGCATGCAACTGCCTCGGTCTCTTGAATGGTCTGGCAGCCTCGGCTCCCTTGTGGTCTCGCCTCCCTTTTGCCTCGGTTTCTGCTCTCCACATACTAACAAACTGGTTGGAGTCATGCCGGGGGCACTGCACGGCCTGAAAGCTGTGCAGTGATTTCATATATACCTACCAGCTCCCTTAACGAAAGCTACGTGTGTGTTGCTGCTGTTGCAGGCGGCTGGATGCTCAACTAGGTCCAAACTTGCTGCTGCTGTATTTCGTGCTGACCATGCTGGTGGTGCTGGTGCTGAATTTGGTGGACATGGTGCGTCTGCTTATACGTGACAGTCACGATTCTGGGGGTGGGGATGACCCAGATGTGGGGCCTGTGGTGCTTGAGGGTTTAATCATAGGCCACCCTGATCTATAAAGGCTGCTACTTGGATGCTTCATGCTCGGATGCTTATCGTTTCTGGATAAGTAGCAGATTGGGACTCAGTAAGGTGCCATTCCTTTATGTTCAGAATAGTTGTGCCAGCAACTTGGCTGATGTTCTTATGGAAGGCTGGTTAATCCATGCAAGACTGGGCAGAAGTCAAATAGTTTTGGATATGTGTCATCTGTGAGCATAGAGTAGCGTAGAGGACACCGTGTTAGACAGGCAACCGGCCAATCTCCATATTGCACTAACGCTTTATGTACTAGTGTACGTGCGTGGTGTTTTATCTGGATGTAATGGATGTATGTGACTTGGAAAGAGCTGAGATCTGGCAGGTTTGATACATATACCGTAACATGAATGGTGAATGGAGATAGGAGACTGGAAACTAAGCTAAGGTGAAGTGTCATGGGAGCAACTCACGGACAACTGGCATTGATGGAACTGATATCTGGGATGGAGGTACCGATGCCAGTGTGCTGTGCTGCCTATCTGGTATGTAGGGGATGTGACAGCTGAATAATAGTAAAAGAATCATAAACTGTTTGCTAGATAGCTTGATCCCTCCATTAATTTGCGTGGAAGCCTTCATGTCATAAGGACGCCAGACAGCTCCACTCATGGTATTGGGCAGCTGGCGAGCCCTGCAGGGATCCCTGCTTTCCCAGACAGTCCGAGCTCTGCATAATAGTTCCACAGCTCATGTGTATGCGAGGATGCTTCATAGAAAGGGGCAATTGCTGAGCTCACAGGGCCGAGGGTCCGGGCGCCTAAGTCCCGGGGCACAGTACAGTCGGTCGGTGTCGACTCACCCGCCA
Source organism: Pseudopediastrum boryanum (assembly GCA_963556185.1). Lineage (NCBI taxonomy): Eukaryota > Viridiplantae > Chlorophyta > Chlorophyceae > Sphaeropleales > Hydrodictyaceae > Pseudopediastrum > Pseudopediastrum boryanum. The sequence goes on from OY744499.1 coordinate 2,055,145, forward strand.
CGCCAGCGAGCGAGCGCCAGAACCTTGCTAAGATGCTCATAGAACTCGCATGTCCAAAAGCACGCACCCCTGGCTGCGCCCGCTAGAACCAACTCTTTGTCAGCAGTATGTCACATAGTCTGCATGCAGTCGCAAGATCAATGTTCTGCTATACCGGGTGGTTAGTAACAAGGTGGCCAAGCTGGCCCGAGTTCGCCAATGGTAACATATAAGGCACCCCAGTGCTCCCGGTGGGAGCGCGTGAAAGAGACCCTTTTCTATTCCACAACATTTGCCGTTGCCTGCGTTTGGTTTGGCAGCAGCAAACTGTTACAAGAGCTCTGCCAGGACATGAGTAGTGATGGTATTGTTAGATCAAGACCCGCATACTGCCTTCGACCGCTTTCTCCTGCCGCTTCCAAGTCGCTTTGTCAAAGCGAAGAAGACGGGAAGACAGTTGTGCATCTCCCGGGGCATGGCATGCTGTCGCACCTGCTGGTATGTTTTGTGGAACGCGGACCTGCTTGCACTATTGGCCACAGCTCGCTACTGCCTTTACCTCGCTTGGCACGTGACGGTTGGTACTTTGGATGTGCAGGACACCGTTACTCGTTCTTGCATTGCTGCCTGGGCTGTACGAGATTTTCAGCATGTTCTCGTAGCAGTGTACATCTGCCTACCGCTTCTGCTGGCAACGTTGAACAAGCCAGTATACGCCAGGCTAGTCTTACCAGTCAAGCATATTCTCTTCGCCGCTCTCCGCCTGTGGCATCCCATTACTGGCCTGACCGCCGCAAGATCGGACCCTGCTTTAGTGCACCTCCATCCTCTGGGAGCAATACAGACGAGGCGGCTGGGGCTCTGCTGCTACGTGGGCTGGCGAGCATGCATGATACAGGTAAAGCCTCATAGACATGGGAAACTTAGGCTTGAACAGTGCTGCCCAAGCTTCGAAGCACAGAAGGTCCTGTGTGCATGCGCATTTCTCGTTTCCCTGTATTGCAGTACATTGTCAATTTTAAACTGTAAGCTAACTGCGTGCGTGCTGGCACATCACGGCTTAGAGGATGGCCCTTCAAGTCCTTCTGAGTTCTGAAGTTACTCAGCCAAATATGGGCATGCTAAGCCCCCTGCTGCCCGCGCCCATTCTCTGGCACGGCGCACAAGCGTACCAAACTGCATGATGTCTTTGCATGACTATTGCTACCTTGTGTAGTTGCACATTCCTGCCCATGGGCTGCACTGAAGCTACTTGGTTTCATTATAAGGGGTGACAAGCACGTTCTTTGAGCAGCACAAAGAATGCCAGCATGACTGGAACATTGGTGGATTGCCATTCTTTCTCTACCCTGCCTGGCCTCTTGTTGATGGTGCACTAGGCCTGAGCAAAGGAGGAGCCCAGCCCCACATGGTTTGCTGACTTTTGTGTGCCCACTGTGCCGGCTTGGAAACCTTGGGCTTTGCAGGGCAGCATGGGCTTTGTTGTAGGGGATGTCAGGCCAATGTGTGTTGTTCTTGTACAACTTTCAAACAAGCGAGCAAGTGCTCAACAGTGTTGTCCTGATGCAACTAAGTCGCGTCTCTGTCTGGTGTCCCTAGGTCCCTTTCCAGCAGCAGTTGCCCCTTGGCTTGCTGGAATACCTCCTATGGCAGCTCTCCAGCGATGCCCTGTGCCAAGCCATGGGCCTGCCACTCCCATCAGCCCCAGCGCGCCTCCTGGAGTTCCTCTGCTGTTTCGCCATACCCACAGCCATCCTCTACCACTTCTCCCACAGCCGACAGCAGCAGATGCAGCAGCAGCGGCAATTGGAGCCTGGGATGGTGACCAAAGCCAACAGTGAAGCCCTCGCGCATGCAGATATCCTCCTGGAAGACGCCGATGTTAGTTTTATGAAAGCTACTGGCGACAGCAGAAAGGCGATGCCTGCAGACTCCAGGAAGACGATGCCTGCAGACTCCAGGAGGATGCAGACCTTGTTTTCTGGCACTGCCAACACCACAGCCACCTTTACCAGGGGTACCAACAGTAACGGTGGCAAGAGCAGGACGGGAAAGGTGCTAGGACAAAGCGTCGGGCTGCCAACAGCAGAGGGGAATAGCTCAGTGGCAGCCTTATGCACGGCATGCCACGACAGCAGCGACACGAGCAGGAGCAACAGTAGCATTGATGCAGACAGCAGCAGCAGTGGTAGTAGAAGTTGTGAGGCACAGGCAGCAGCAAGGCCCCAGCTGGACGCAGAGGGTCCCCATCCCCATAGCAATGATGAAGACAACAGGGTTAGTGATGGAGATTCCAGCCTTTCCAGCAGCAAGCGGGGAAGCAGTAGTGATCGGTACAATTGCCATGGCAGACCCGTAGGAGCAGCAGGAGAGGCAGCAGGAGGAGGATTGGCAGGACCTAGCATCAGCCCTTTTGCGATTGCTCCCCCTCGTGCTGCTGCTGCTGCTGATAGTAGGGCTCGTAATCGGTTACAGCTCCCTTCAGCTGCTGCTGGTGCTGCTGCTGTGGTGACGTCACTTTCTACAGAATCAGCACCAGCAGCAGCAAGGGGGGCGGTGGCTCTGGTTGACCAGGGCTCTCGAGCAAAGCCTAAGCTCTGGCCATATGTCAGCGTGCTTGGTAGCAAGGTTATTTCACTCAAGGTAAGCACTGCTTGCAGGATTTGAAGAGTGTGTAATAGATATAGTAGCCTGTAATGCCCAAGGTGTACCTGGATGGGTCATTAGGGGGCCCTGACTTTCTCCAGTCCTTTTGCTAGTCTCCTTTCGCTCAAATCTTGCAGCCTTGCCGGATAGTACAATAATGTAAGAATATGTGTTCAAAAGTCTGGATGCTTGAATTCAAGGGCCTAAGACGCACGCATTTCTGTTGGTTCCTCTCTAGCATCATATCCAAATGCCAGGAAAGGTTTCCAGATGCCAACAGAAGTTTTGAAACGGATCCAGAGCTTGGTTTCACAACCAGCAGGGCAGCAACTCTGCTGCTGTTTTTGTAGCAATTTGCCATCTGCTCTGTACTTATGAAGTCTCTGAAAGCGAAGCTGACATTCCTGCTGTGTTGCAATGTCACCTTTTGCAGGTCCGGACGGCCGATGCTGCAACCCCAAGGGAAGTGTCCGATGTAATGACTAAGTACCTGCATGGTGCCCTGTCAAGGCACTCCGGCGGCTCGCCCGTAGTCCTACAGAACACAGCATGCATTCCTGGCTGTGTCCTGCTGCTGGCAGAAGCTGTCCTTCCCGCATTTCCTTCTGCTACAGACACCATGGCTTTTGACGATGGCTCTCCTCCACACGGGAACATAGCAGCATTTGCCGATGGGGTATGGAATGTGGGGTTAAGTTACAGCAGCAGCGGTGGCGAAGGTGGTGGTGGTGGTGATTCTGCCCGGAGGAGCCATGTGCACCTGCGTTATGAATCGTGGGAGGAGTTCGAAGGGGGTATGAAAGCAGGGGAGATGCCAGAGGGCTTAGTTAATTGGATTTCAGGAAAGCTACCAGCAGGAGAAGCGGCACAAGTGGAAGGTGAGGGGAAAGGGAGGCCTCCTATAGTTGGTTGCTTCTGTGCAATTGCACAGCATGATGAGCAGCTGAAATTGAGGCTGGTGGTTCAGGGGGAGCAGAGGGAGCCGGGGCGGCAAGACACAAACAGCAGCAGCAGCGGCAGGAGTGTAAAATCAGCAGCAATGTCTGGGTATCCTTCTCCTTCTGCTGCGGCTGCTGCTGTGGCTCATGTTGTCTCCATAGGGAAGGGGATCCACAGCAGGCCTATGCGGATGGTCATGTCTCAAGCCGGTAGAGTGTTACTTCATGAAGTAAGGGTACCCGAGCCGGTAGCAGGTGTCTCGGACACGGCAGATGCTAGAGGTCTGTGCCTTGCATTACCTGGTCGGATTACCAGCAGCAGCAGCAACAATGGCAGCAGGTTGGAAGGGGAAGGGGATGCTGCGGCTGCTGTTTCTGTATATCTTCTGAGCCATCGGCCTGCTACTGCTGCTGCTGCTAAGACTGTTGAGGTAACTGCTGACGCTGCTGTTGCGGATGATGATGCTGATGATGGTATCTCTGAGCAAGATGCCTTGCTCGCTCATGGCAAAGTGCTGCTGCTTCCCAAAGCAGTAGTAGATGAGCTTCTTTCCAGGGTGCAGCGGGAGCAGCCACTTGTGAGCCAATTAGCGCCATTAGTATCAGACATGGCGTTTGTGCTGGAGACTAGGCAGCTGCTGCAGCAAGCACGTGCCTCTGCTGCTGCTCCTGCTGGTCTTGGTGGCAGCGGCAGTACGCAGGTACTGCAGCAGGCACGTGCCTCTGCCTCTGCTGCTGCTGGTGGTGGCGCCAGCGGTACGGCTCCCGCTTCTAGTAGCAGTACTACCGACGCAATGCTGTCCCCAAGTGGAGCGCCTGCTAGTGCTGCAGCAGCAGCAGCAGCTGGTGGCATGCAGCTGACGGTGACGGCCGATGCTTTAGCTGCTATGGGACACCTTGCTACGACAGCGGCAGACCAGCTGCTGGAGCATCTGACCAGGGCGGAGCTCCCGGCTGCAGCAGACTTCATAACGGTGATAAAGCAGCAGGTATTGGTGGGGATGTGGAGTTTGGGATTAACGGCAGCGGCAGGGGGACCTAAGCATGTAGGGGCGCGGGAGGGAGGTGCATCCAGTGCAGGGACTCGTGGTCTGGATGGTGGGGTAACTGCAAAGCCGAGGGGTGGGAATTGTGACGGGGATGCGGTGTTGTCCGGAGGACCTGAAGCAGCAGGAGATTCAGGGCAGCGAGTTAATGCGGGGAAGACAGCGGCAGCAGCAGCAGAAGGAGCCGAGCTCAGCGGGTCATATGATGCTGCTGCTATGAGCAAGTCTAAGCTGAGAGGTCAGGAGGCGGGGAGCACCGGCAACAGTAGCAGCAGCGGGAAGCTGGAAGGCGGGGCAGGCCTGCAAGGAGCCGGTAGCCCACAGAGGGACATGCAGGTGGTTGAAGAGGATGTATTGGCAGCTGCTCAGGGTGGCTGGCAGGGGGTCAAGCTTTGTTGGAGAGGGTTTAGGGAACCGGCGACTGAGGCCGCGTATGTGCTGTTTAAGTCGCACCACCTACGGGTGTTGGATTGGGTAAATAGGGGGCTGAACCTGGGCCTGTTGCTGCCTTTCTGGCTCTATAGGCACCTCCAGATGGTGGGATGGCGGCTGTGGCCACTGCAGCCCATGTTCGGTAAGTTTTCAGCCTTCTTCTGTACAACTGCAGCACTTTGAGATAGCTCCTGAAAAGCACTGCCATCATGAGAGGTCAGGCCACGGGCTTATGAGGCTGTGAGCAGCATTTCTGGCATGGTACACTGTCGCTTTAGAGGAACATGTTGAATCCCGCTCTTGCTGGGTGTGATTGCAAAATGTTAGATCCTCCTTTTGGTAGGTGCAAGCATTTGGCTCTACTTCGGTGCCATGTTACTAGTGGTGCTCGGGGTGGTACCCATTGACATTGCAAGTGTTCAGTGGACAGATATCTGAGGTAGCACTGCACAGCACAGCTTCAGGGCCATGACTCCAACCAGTGGACAGAAATATATTGTAGACTATCTTAGACTGCCCGCCACAAAATCGTGGAATGATTAGTGCTGTTATGCAGCAGGTAGCGTAGCTAGGTGAGCTGTCCCGTCTCTGCATGTCTGTATCACTGGGTGTATCGGCCTTCTGCTGGCCCTGTCTTGCCAGCCGCATCTGTTACCCAACACTTATGCTTTGTCCATGTTCTCTCCCCCTGCTGTATGTGATCACTGCTACTTGCATCATGTGCTTCCCTCTTTAGACTGGTTCATGCTCTTCCTTGTTTAAATAAGCTGTTTCTCGAAGCCAACTTTCGACCCTATTTTTGCGGCGACCATGTTCCTTTCTCTGTCGCATGCTTGCATTGGTTCCTAGAACACACAGCGCTTGTCCTCCTCATGTTCCGTTGGGATGTCTACGCTCGTCGTAGAGAGTCTCTTCTCATTGGCTACGACCTCCGCGGCGTGCTGTACCTCCTACTCGAGCCCTACCTCTGGACCTCCGAAGCGCTCGCTGCTTTGACTGGCGGCACAAGCAAGGTCATTCTCTTCCTCGTCTACCTCCAGATTTGCGCGCTGCAGCGGCCACGGGCTGCGGCACTACGGTCCGTGGTCCTAACTCCTCCCACGCTGTGGGCGGCTATGTATCAGGCGCAGCCAGGTGGCGAGGGAGTGGAGTGGTGGATATACCGGGCGAGGCACGAGGGTGGGTGGTGCTTGCTGGTTGTGGCTGTGGTGTATGCCATGGCGCATCTTGCCTTTGGTCTGGCGGTGGCGAGCGTGACGGACTTGTGGAGTAGGAGGGCCTTTATCAGGCAACAACGGTTGCAGCGGCGGCAGGGGTAGTAACCCAGCCCGTGAAGTGGGCAGTAGATCAATGCCTGCCAAGGTTTCACGGGCACAGCAAGAGATCTACGCAAGGAGACCGTGTATTGTTCTCCAGCATGGGATTGTGGGAAGGGTTCCTTGGTGTAAAGATTACACGGAGCCCTAACCTTTACGGGCACAGCACAGCCAGAGCGACCCAAAGCATTTGCTCATGGGGAGCCTCGAGGAAAGAACCATGCATAGGATAGGGATAGAGTAGGATTGTGTGGTAAATGATAGCATGGCACGTGGTAATCTGTCCCATCTGTGTGGTATATATGTATGTTTAGATTGGGATTGCCTGGCATGGAAACGAAGCAAGCAGGAGGTTTTCGTCATTAGCTGGGACGTGCGGAATGCTGAGTGCAGTAGGCTACGGAGCACTGAGTGGATGAAGGTGCGGATTGAGTGCAGTAAGCGGAAATAAGTGTGTGCATGTTGCCACAAGCCAAAACGTTTGTTATTGTTTCTCTGGTTGGGACATGTAGTTGTGAAAACTCAGTATTTTCAGTGCCTGTGCAACAGCAGGGGCCATCAATTGTAGAGAGAGAGAGAGGGGAGCTACGCGAGGAGATCGTGCATTGCTCTCCGCCGTGGGTTTGTGGGAAGGGTCCATTGGTGTAATGATTACACGTACCCCTTTAAGATTACACGGAGCCCTGACATGTTTGTGTCATACACCCATGGGGCATTCAAGGTCTTGGGAGAATTTTACCCAGCTGCTGTGGGCCTCATATCAAGGCATATGTTGATACCAAACTGAAACTGTTTCTTGCTCCAGCTTGCTTTTTTTGTGGCAGCTTGAGGTGTGGGGATCAATTATGGCACCCTTTGCATGGCATATCCTGCGGGTTTTTGGAAGGGCAGTTGTCACCGTGGTTGCAGGTTTTTTAAGGGTTGTGGGATCGTTTAACTGCTGGCTCCTAGTAACATAAGTGTGTTGGAGTATCAAAACTTTCTTAGCAGCTATTTGCAAGGGTAGTGAGTGGACGCCGGGCATTAGCCCTACGCAGGTTCAAGGAAGAGGCGGTGCTAGCAGCAGTTAATGGGGTGTTGGTGCAGTGCTGCCACATGCTCATGTCTACTGAATGTAGCTTTTTGCTTGAGCTGGCCACGATTCCCGTAAGCCTTGTCCAGCTTTGTCGTAAGCTTTGCCCAAGCCACCTATACTTCTGTTGGCAGTGACAGCATTGGGTGCAGCAAAATTGTCTCCACAATCTGCTGCTGGGAACAGAGTTGATGTTATTGAAGGAATGCCAATGCTTGTTCAGTAGCGCAATAAACTGGCTGAGCGCCACAGCTGTGTCTTATCTGTGGGAGCTTGCCGGCCGAGAAGTTATGAACCAGGATATCGGCTGTGTTGGTGTGCACGCCGTTGCATCTCTGGGCTTCAGTTCCATGTTCGCATTGTTTTGTGTGACTCCTAAGTGGTTCACGTGTACGAGGGGTGTCCATATGGCGTACCAGCATGCGGTTGTGTGACTCCGCTCATCAGGTGTCGTGTCCTGCAAGGTGCTGAGTAGCCTTTTGGCATAGCAGGTTTCGGGGTTTGATTGACAGGCTTTGTTGCTTTAGCAAGACTTGTGTATACTGTTGCTTGGTGTAGCTTTGTGTTCATGCAGACAGATTAGGGTCCAATCAGAGGTCTTAAAACTGTAGGTTTCAGGCGTTGCTGCATCATCTTGTATGGCATCATTCTCAGAAGATGCTTCAGCAAGCCTGGGAAATTCTACACCCGAGCTTATAGCGCTATGAACAGATTGCACCACTTTGTGTTCCCACTTACGATTTGCAAAGGTTGAACTAATATAGCGCAAACTCTTGCATGACGTTCTCTGGTGGCATTGAGATGTCCATGGTATCATTGAGATGCCTATGATATTAGTTTTTTTACCTACCCTGCCTGGCCTTTTGGCGACGGTGCACTGTATGTGAGCAAAGGAGGATCATGTGGAGGGTTGAAAAAAGGGGAAAGTTGCAAGCGCACTATGGTTTCTCTCCGTTCTCGAGGGAAAATCCGCCTTTATGGCATTGCTTCATGTGATGGTCTGAAACCAGTGTGGGAATGGGAGGTGGCTTGCTTTCTGTGGTCTGGGTATTAACTGCAATCAGTCCATGCACACTGCTCCTTTTTAGAATGGTTGAACAGCTTTTCAAGGGTGCTTTGCTGCAGGGGAACAGATACTGTACAAGGCGGGGGCAATGGTACAATTCTGTCATGCCAGCAGGCTTCCTGCCATCCTTTACTAAGGTGTTTCTGATCTTGAGCTCAACTCTGCATCACAAACAAACACAAGCTTAGCTTCAGCAAGGGTTGTTTGCGCAAGTGCTGGATGGTTTCTCCTGTTAAAACACACCTAGGCTGCTGGGACATTACGTCATCTGCAGAGAGTCCACCTACAATCCTTGGGTTAAGAGGGATGCCCTGGTGCTGTTGTGAAGGCCTTTGGGAGGTTATATTGTTGGGAGGTGGCTCAAAACTTGGGGCTTGGATGATGAGTGCAATGTATGGGAGCACTGGCTGGTTGTGGGCAAAGGCAGGGCTTTGTAAAGCAAAGCCGCTGCGCTGGAGCAATCAGCCCAAGGAGAATGACAAGTTTGGTTGAAGCGGGCAACCAAAGGGAAGTTCAGCGATTTTTTGAGCTGGAGTGTGACTCTGTGATGTGGTTACACTCCTAACGGATTGATGTCCATACTTGCTGGATGTGATGTGATGAACCTGGCTGGCTGCCTCAGACCAGATAGGCAATGAAATCCTTTCCAATTTTCCCTGATGGCAGGGATGACAAAAAACTGCGATGGTTGTCGGTTGGCTGCTCTTATCCCTGTTGGACCTCTTTGGCTCCTGAGATGCTCCTTGCAATATCGTTTGTCACAATCACTAGCATCTTCAGTTGCATTATGATGTGCTAGCTGTCCTACACTACTGGGGGTTGGTGCTGGTCAATCAGCGGCCTGTTGAGGCGTCTTCTCGCCTAGAACTCTTGGACCAGAACTTTTGAGTGTGCCGTTGGAACCTGAGTTGGCTTCGTGTGTGTGGCGCTGCCCCCAACCGGCGCCCCACTTTGTTGGGGCCACTTGGTAATCTGGTAGGATTACCAGACGCCTGAGGGTTGGTGCCTCTTCTTTCTTGGTGTGCAGCTTGGAGAAATTGCCGTACCCTTTCTTGCTGTACCATATCAAGTAGTGGCAGCCGCGTACCGCTTTTGCCGCCTGTATTGTTTGAAGGTCAGTCATTGTCCATCTTTTGTCTTCTGGAAAGAACGGCCATATCGGTAGATTAATCCCTGCCCAAACCCTTAGTCTTCCTGGTGTAACTCATGTTAATAAGCTGAGTCATTGTTGTTCAATCTGAAAGCATGCAAGTTGGGGCATGGGTTGACCCTTGCAGACGCTGTTAGGACACTCCTCCTTATTTTGTCATTGGCGGTCTTGGCTTGTCAATTGCAAAGGATCATCTGCATATCGCCTGGAGAGCAAGCTTCACTTGATCAGGCAGCTTGCCTGTGAACTGAGGGAGAGAGGCAGGTCTATGCAAGGAGACCGTGTTTTGTTCTCCAGCGTAAGATTCTGGGAAGGGTTCCTTGGTGTAATGATTACATGGGGCCCTTACCTTTTCCTTTGAACTGAACTGAAGCAGGTAGGGGTTCTCTGGTGCCAGTTTGTGCTTAAGTTGTGTCCAGATGATTGAAGACAAACTGGCAAAACTGGGGTGGGGGCAACTGGGTGGAAGCAAAGCCGGTAGAACAGGAGTCAGATTGCTGCACGGGCAGCAGGGGAGCTGAAAACTGTGTCTAGGTATCATTGCAAAAGCGGTTTTGAGGTTAATTTTGAGGCCTGGCACGTAGATCAGAATACTGCTTGTGTCTGCAGTTGCTTACAAGACATTCCCATGCTACCCAGGCTAGGATGGAAGTGAGGGCGGGGAGGGGGGCGTCAGCTGTCTTTTAGGTGCCAACTCTATGCTGCTGGGTGAAGTTTTGGTGAAGTGGACTCCCTTGAGAAAGAGAAAGAGAGATCTACGCAGGGAGACCGTGTTTTGTTCTCCAGCGTGGAATTGTGGGAAGGGTTCTTGGTGTAAAGATTACACGGAGCCCTTAATACCTTGGAGTCCCTTAACATTTGCCGAGGAAAGATTTCCCCTTTCTCTGCGGAGTTCTCTCTGTCTTTGTCTCTGCTGAAGTGGAGCGAAGTGTACTTTTATGAATATCCTGTGGACCTGTATGTCCCCCTCTGAAGGTGATGGTTGGGTTAGGCGTACCATGTACGTTCACCCTAATGCTTACGCTTCCTGTGAGGTAGTTGTCCAAGTTGAAATTGGAGTTGTACTCCTTCCATTGCCGTATGAATATCTTCTGTCAAATCGTGTGCTAGGTTGTGGCAGTGGCCCTGTGAGCATTGGCTCCCGCAAGGGATGCCCTGTTGAGTGGAGTATCTAATTGGTAATCTGCAGGGAAGACTTGGCAGATGAGACATAAAGGACTGTTTATATAGGTAGTTGACATATAACAGGTGTTCAGGGTAGCGGTTAGAGACTGTTTGGTAGATGGCTGGTTCAAGGTCACTTCGGGTTACACCGCTGGAGTGCCGACGTATGAGTCGACTTGGCTGATCAATAGACCAAACATGCAGGCTGCTTACACTGCGAGCGCAGGGCACCTTGGATTGAGCCATTGGCTTCATCTTGTGAAATGGGCTTCAATCACGTCGTGCATAATATGGCTACTATGGTAAACCAGCCGGGCCCGTTGACATGCTTCACACTTGGCAGTAAGTTCTACTCCACCAAGTCTTCCTCCAGCTGAATTCACAGAATCGGGGCGCACTCCTAATGCAGAGTGCACAGTACTGCATGCTAGGCATGTGTGGCTTTGTGTAGGACGCTCCTGGTTTGCCTCCACATGCATGGTTTGGTCTACGCCCGGTGAACCCGCCCCCACACCGTCTTAGGTTGCACTGCGACCATTATGACAGGCGTTGATGCAGCTGGGATAGCTGTTTGAGGTTTGGGCTGTAGCAACCCAATTAGCGGCGGGCGTGCTGCGCCGAGGTATATCTATAACAGGTTGCAACAAGGGGCCTTCAGCCTGCTCCAGCCCGCTTTTGGGCATACTCATGTTCGGAACGAGCGCTGGTAGGCCTTGTGCCTAGTGAGAGGTCCTGCCTGGGTGGCGTGCATGTCAGCAAGGTTCAGCACACTTGCTGAGAAGGTAGGACCAAGTCCCAAGGTTGCTGTAGGGAGCTGCCTCGATTTGGCCTCAGAATCAGCAGCATGAATGTCAGAAGAGGAGCAGAAAACACCGGCCAGAGCTGGCCGAAGTTCCAGCTTTACATCTGCGCGTGTCTCTGCATTTTGGCGTTCCAGATAGCCAATGCAAGCTGTAGCCGCCAATTAGTACAGGAGCAGCCCAGTCCAGCCACCCCAGGTCCCTCCACCAGCCCTCCGCTGCCCAGCTCATCTCCCAGCCCTTCCCCCAGCTCATCTCCCAGCCATTCCCCTGGCAGCTCATCTCCAAGCCCTTCCCCCAGCTCATCTCCCAGCCATTCCCCTGGCAGCTCATCTCCCAGCCATTCCCCTGGCAGCTCATCTCCCAGCCCTTCCCCCAGCTCATCTCCCAGCCCTTCCCCCAGCTCATCTCCCAGCCATTCCCCTGGCAGCTCATCTCCCAGCCATTCCCCTGGCAGCTCATCTCCAAGCCCTTCCCCCAGACCTTCTGCAAGCCCTTCCACCAGCCCTTCCCCAAGCCCTTCCACCAGCCCTTCTCCCAGCCCTTTCCCCAGCCCTTCCCCAAGCCCCACCACCCTCCCTGTGTCATCAAGTGGTCTGCCTGAGTCTGGTCCTTCCGTCCCAGCTAATCTCAATGTTCAAGGTACGTAATACCATTCACATAAGCAGTGCACTTGATGTGTTTGTGTGGAACTTCTAACATAGCAGAAATCTCAATGCTTCCTTGCCCCAAATGCTTATTTCTCTGTCTTTGCTCTCATCTACCCTAGCAGAACTGCAGCAAGATTTCTGCTAGGTAGTGTTGTGCATGTGGTCCGCACTTGGTAGCTTTCCAAACATGCCAATTGAATGTTTAACAGCTTGGTTACATGGTTACATCTACTCACGCACCATTTGTGGCGTACAATTAAGGAAGTAGGCCTACTTAGTGAGGACCACCTACCCCAGAGTATGATTCAACCAGTCCAACTCCTCAATCAAACAATCCACCTCCATCCCAACACCTCACATTTTGCACACTACACCATATCCGCCATAGAAGGGGTGGCCACGCCTGCCCTACCCTTCTCCAGTTGCTTCTGCCCTCCTAGCTCCCCCTCCCACATCCCGCTCATCCCCCCCTTCCCTCCCTCCCTGTCGTACCCCCCCACCCAAAGATTGTGGCCTCCCCACTGGAGAGGCCCTGTTTCCAGGCTCATTGGCCGGTCCTTTGTATATCTTTTCCTGTCTTGCTTTCCAGGTCTCATGCAGAGCCTGGATTGCATGCCTTTGTAACTTGTGAGCTGTGCTATGTAGATGTGTGCCTCTTACACCAAGAAGTTCCAGCTATCGTATGGTGCACTCTTTGTATAATGCTCCTGCAACTCCCAATATGATGGATCTCCGTTCGATAGTTGCACTTGGATGTCTCTCTCTTAGCATTTTGTGTTTAACAGCTAGTTTTCATGTAGTGACATGATGTGCTGGAAAGAAAGCTTGCCTCCTGAACCAATTCTGCTGCTGCTCTTGTTCCACCTTGCTGTTACAGAAAGATGATTGAGGTATTGGGCCTATAGCACTTTGAGTATGGTTACAGGAAACATCTATGCACACACCATTTTGGCGTACAAACATGGAAATAGGTGTTATGGCATACCGTATAGTGAAATGTACTCAATAATAACAATAAAACTGCTGCTGCTGCTGCCTCAGGTGATCCTGGTACCTCAAGCACCTCAATGACGGTGCCAGACGCCCGCCTAGACCACGCAGGCATCAGCCTAATTGTGACCATCTCTGTGAACGTTACTGTCCTTGCTCTTGCCGCCATCGTAATCTACCACGTCCAACGGATGAAGTACCGCAGCGACGAGTACTCGGACGATGTCATGCTAGCTGCCGCTGAGCGCCGAAGGCAGCAACATGCAATGAAAGGAGGTTTCTGGGGTGCAATGCATGCTAAGCATGGTGGACCAAAGCCCAATGCGATGGGTGGCACCACCGAGCCCAAGGGACACTTAGTGGGTTTGCCCAAAACCATTATCCAAGGGGGTGGTGGTGCAGGGAGCTCCGGTGTGGAGATGACCGGCAGAGTAGGTAGGGGATCGGTGGGCGTTGCTGCTGCCACGGCAAAAGCCCTGGGAGGAGGAGCAGCAGCAGGAAGAGCTGGGTTAGGGGCAGTCAGCACTCCTTATTACTCTGCATGGTCATCAGAGATGAACTTGGGGCGGCTTAGTACAGCGTTTGACTCCACCTCAGCCGACGCACCATTATTGGGAGCAGGCTACGCGTCCTCAAGCGAACACAAGTCGTCAGTAGCAGAAGCGCCAGCTGACACCGATACCCATGGGGATCAAACGAGTAACTTGGGTGGGCAGAAGGACCAGACGGCTGATGACAGGGGCTTGGGTGGGCGGTTCTGGCGGCGAGTGGAAGATTCTGCAATAGAGCCCACAGCAGCAGCAGCAGCAGCAGCAGCAAGTGGGCAACAATCAGGAGGGGCAGCTGGGCATGTTGCTGAATCAGCAAACTGTTTCAGCAGTACAGCACCCAACAACTCTCCTTTTGCTGTTTCGGAGCCGGCAGTGCTCCAGCTGCCGCAGCAGCAGCTGGAGGAGGGGGGCCAGCGTCATGAGGAGATAGAGGTCAATGAGGGTCTTGCTCCATACACCAGCCGCATGGGGATGGAACCATTGTCAAACCCTGAGACGTCCTTTGGGGCACTTACGGAGCTTCCATCATCTGAGTATGAGAGTCCGAGAGGTGTGGCCACTCCCCCTGAGGTGTATGAGGCTCTCAGGCAGCTCACAGACATAACAAAAGAGAGATTCGCAAGCCCACTCAATTACAACCCAACATTTACGATGTACTGGAGCGCCCACAAAAGGGACCAAATCTTTGGGGCGAAATGGGATAGCTACAGATATAGGTGGACCGGCGGAAGCGTGCACAACCCAGAGTATGAGGATGAAGACCTGAACAAGAACATGGCTACTGCCATAGCAGCGGCCCGTAACACAACAGCCCCTGTCTTTGGCATACATATCCTGCCTGCCTGGTCCGATGCAAACAGAACTGCCTACCTTGCATGGCTACAACACTTCCCAGAAAACTGCATGCATCTCCTACAAATACCCCGAAAACACTTCAGGTTCCAGAAACCCACAACTTGGGAACGGGGCGACATGTATGCAGGAAACCCTAGATGGGACGTAAATATCATTGTCACAGGCAACGCAAAGGGTTTTGAGGCCCACCTCCCTTACTGGGAGAGCGGCTACATGACCAGGTTTCTGCAAACGCTGCAGGATGCCATTAATCAGTCCCTGCCGGACGACAAAGAGATACAAGACATCAGCATGTACTACAACCCCCCAAGCAGCAATGCCCCGCCCAGCACATCTCATCAGCCAACATTGCTGACGCCAAAACAGCTCAGCAAAATGGGTTACCCCAAACAAACAAACGGCTCTGAGTCCCTCCGGGACGATTCAGCCACCAGTCAAGACCCTCCAGCCATGGTTGACGCCAGCACTACACTGGATGACCTGGAAACGCAATTAGCCACTGCCCTACCAACAGCCCCACCCCTCCGGTACAATTGGAAAAACTATGCCTACACAGATGGTAGCTACAAGCAAACAAACCACAAAACATCACCAATGGATGCAGAGTGTGATGCCCCAGGCATAGGGGCAGGGGTGTACTTCCCCCCACAAGCAGCCAATGAGGACGATGAACGTGGGGTTCCAATTGTCCCTGCAGGCGACAGCCATCCCCAGAACACCATAAACAGAGCAGAACTGGTTGGTATCCTTGCTGCGCTGAGGCATGGAGCCCACATGATAGCCACCGACAGCCTCAGCTCAATGTACCAAATCAAAAAGATGCTGAGACGCCCACAAGATCTCCTAAATCACCAGCACTGTGAGCTAATTAAAGAGATAGTAACCGAGATCGTCAACAGGGGACTGAGGACAACCCTTCACAAGGTCAAGGGCCATGCTTCAATTATCGGTAATGAAAGAGCGGACGCAATCGCTAAGGCGGCTGCGACAGGGGACACCTCCGACTATGAGGAATGTGAGAAGTACGAGAGTCCTAGTAACAACAGGTTGACCCAATATTGGCCGCATAAAACCCAATGGAACAATCGTTGGTCACGGACCAATAATGGGCAGCGCACGTTAATTGACCGTTTCAAGCGGGTGAACCCTTTGACAGACCTTCACGACTCGGTACGTCATTACTGCCACCAAAAGAGTCGCTTTGGGATGGCAAACAGAGCTACCTGTTATTTCGAGGCTTTTAAAAGGATTGAGGAAAGACTGGACCTGCCTGCTAGCAACGAGTACATGACCCCGAGCTCGGGAAAAATCAAGTATGCAGAACGTAAAACCGCTTTGCGCTACCGGTACGGGACCATGTGGACAAGGAAAATGGCCTATAGGTGTGGACATGCACCTAGTAGCAAATGTCTCCTGTGCGGTGACGAGGATGGCGGACACCACACAGCCTCAGGATGCCCAGCTTTGAAAAGAATGTACATCAACAGGCATAACAAGGTCGGCCGACTAATCATGACAAGAGTGTTAAGGGGACGCAAAGGAGCATTTGTCATTCAAATGGACCTTGGATCAACTGAAAACTGTGCAGAAGACGGCATCATGGCCCACCAGTCTAGAAACATCCCGTGGGAGCTCCTTCCAAGGGGACTAAAGGAGGCAGTGCAACAAGCACAAGGCACCACCGACAAGCGCCCTGATGGTATGCTCTACAAACCCAAGAATGGAAACAACCCAGCAGAGTACTGGATAATAGAGGTCAAGATCTGCAGGGATTCAGACCCAACAGGCCAGCAAAGCAAAGCTGATTATCAACACCAAGTACTCATTGACAAAATCAAAGACATAGACCCCACTGCCAAAGTATGGTACTATCCCTTGCTTGTCGGAGTTGCAGGCACCATATACAACAGTACCACCATGAATCTTCAAGCCCTCCCTTTAGGGCAAGCTCTAAAGCAATGCATTTCAGAAGTACATACTGCAGCAGTTAAGTCCTTACACAGCATATACACAACAAAAAGAAAACTGGAAAAGCCCAAAAAGCCTCAATGGCACAGGAGGAACTACAAGAAAGTAAGCTAACAAAGGCGGGTGGGCGGAAGCCCACCCACGGATGTAACTATCCTATGGTAGGCTGGCCCAGTGTAATCCTTACACCAATGGACCCCTCCCTTAATCTTACGCGGGAGGGCACCTCACGCCCCTCCTTGCGTAGCTCTCTCTCTCTCTCTCTCTCTCTCTCTCTCTCTCTCTCTCTCTCTCTCTCTCTCTCTCTCTCTCTCTCTCTCTCTCTCTCTCTCTCTCTCTCTCTCTCTCTCTCTCTCTCTCTCTCTCTCTCTCTCTCTCTCCGAGAGGTGTATGAGGTCTAGAGGAGGGGACACGGTGCTGGAAACCTGCCCCTAGGTTATGCTTCCTTACCTTCCTGATTCAAGGCAAATTATGGTCTTTCCATTCCCTTTTTAAAGGCATGGGGGCTCAGTTCATTGCAAGGGCATGCAGAGCATTGGCTTGGTGCAGTAGAGGCCGCTCGGTGACCAACAGCAGTGGAGCTTGGAGCGGATTAGAGAATGAGAGCTGCAGAAAGATGTATGGGTTTTGTTTGTTGCAGTTGTAGCTCATGCTAGGGCGCTTCTTCTTTTTCTCATTGGCGGCCTTGGCTTGTCAATTGCAAGGAATCATCTCCACATCGCTTGGGGAATGGGATGAGCAGCTTGGCTCTGAATTGAACTGAAGTAGGGTCTCTCTGGTGCCAGTGTGCATTGAATAATTGCAGACGAGATTGGCAAGACTGGGGTTGGGGCAATTGGGTTAAGCCATGCCGGTAGATCGGGAGGTTGCTGCAGGGGCAGCAGGGGAGTGTCATTGTATCATCATTGTATCATGGGTTTGAGGGCTGGCGCATGGATCAGAATACTGCTTGTGTCTGCAGTTGCTTATGAAACGTTCCCATGTTACCCAGGCTTGGATGGATGGAAGTGAGGGCGGGGGGGGGGGGGGTCAGCTTTCTTCTAGGTGCCAACTCTATGCTGCTGGGTGAACTAGTTTTGGTGGAGTGGAGTCCCTTATGCAAGAAGGGACGGTTTGCCTTTTCTCTGAGGAGTTTTCTTTCTCTTTCGGGTCTGGTTACGATCAGGTGACACCTACTGAGGTTGACCGGTGGCACCTACCGACCATCCGGCGTTCCCTACCCAACTCAGTAGGCGTTCCCTACCCGCGAACCGGGAATGTAAAAGCCAATATCTTCGCCACAAGGAGACGCAGATTACCCGGAACAGGAACAGTCTATCTTACTGCCGTGTAAGTATCTCTCTGGTGAAGTGGCGCCAAGTGTGTTTTGATGAATATCCTGTGGATCTGTATGTCCCCAGGGCCCCTCTGACGGTGATGACGGTCGAGTTAGGTGTACCATGTGTGTCCACCCTAATGCTTACGCTTTCTGTGAGGTAGGTCCGGACCTATATCCAACATACCAATTACCAATTACCAAATGGCCCCGTCAAAGCGGGGCGCCGGTGGGGGCAGCGCCACCCACAAGGAGCCAACTTAGGCTCCAACGGCATACTCAATTTCCTGTCCAAGCTCAAACAATGGCTGCCACCAGCCCACCCTAAATCCCTTGCTAGCCAATGTATGTCAGGCCAGCCCATTTCGACTTGCCATGCGCTGACCAGTTGACCCAGTCAACAGCAAGCCAAACAGTTTTATGCCTTGCTCAGGGCTATGTTAAGGTGTGGCTGCAAACAAGGCAGCTAGGTGGAACTGAGCCCTTTTCAGCCCATACATCAGAGTGCACAGGACGCATACAACTCGCAGTTTGATGTGGTACATTGTTGAAGAGGAGCCAGAACCAAAACCAACGAAGGCTGACCAAGTAAGCCTGCACCCGTGTACGATACAATACATTCTAAGTGTAAAAGAAAAAAAGAAAAGAATACATTCTAGGGGACTTGACCCCCCCCCCCCCCAGGCACTAGCCCTGCCACCTTCACAGTCGTACTGGGGCTTACACACCATGTACAAGTCCCACATATGTCCGGCACATTGCACAACGTGCCAGTGTCAACATCAGAGAGAGACAGTTAATAACTGAAAAAAAATGCTAATCTATCTCCAGCCCATGGTCGAAGAAGGGCCCCGATCCTGGGGCCCCACTCGCCTGACAGGAACCAAGTCAGGCCCATTGCGCTCCGCAGTATGAGCTGTGATCATTTCCATTATCAGCAACACAGCAACACAACGTGCTGTGACCAGCCTAAACAGGCTGGATCATGCTCGGCTGCTGCACACCCCGGAGAGCTGTGGAGTGATCTCTCTCACAAAACAAACATGCTTGATATGCCTGACATGAATGGTGAATGAACACAAGAGATATGCTAAAAGTAACCTAACGTGAGATGTTGTCGATGCGAGCGGAGGAGGTCAGGCCTCCCTTGCTAGCATGAAAGGGCTTACAAAACAATCATAGCAACTCAGTCTGCTGCGCTGCCATAGTAGGCATCACTCCTCAGCCCCATAGCAGCTTCAGCACACGTCATAGCAGCTGCAGTTTCATTTCAAATGGTACCACCCACTCATGACAGCCTGTCATTCCATCCAGCTGCTGCATCATCATGTTCCCACCAAGCAACAGCTCCGTTGACCTGGTGGTGTCCTGAGCCCCAGATGGCAGTGGGCCTGTCTCTCTACTAGGTAAGGCCCTCCTCCATTAACGCATGCAAGGATGGTCTTCCCCCCTGCCCTTGCGAAGTTTCTCCTCTTTTCTGGGGCATGCCCTTTTGCTTGCCTGCCACTGGTTGTCGATTGTCTGCTGGAACTCCTCCATCAGCCTCCAATTAACAATCCATACAGCTGCTGCCTCATCATCTTGCCATCAAGCAACAGCTCTGCTGACCTGGGGGGAGCCTTCTTGCCTTCTGGTTCCCCCACTTGGTTGGGGGGGGGGGGGGGTGACGGGGTTTCCCCGGGGAGCCCCACTTGCCTGGGAGGCCCCCACGAAGCCCACCCACCCACCCCCTGGTTCCCCCACTTGCCTGGCACTGGTGCTGGATTGTCTTGGGTTGCCATCAGCATCCTGCAAACAAGAATTGTAGGCAAGCAAACAACACAGCTCTCAATGTCACAGCTCAACTGAGCATAAAGATTGTGATACAGCAACAATCCAGAACATTGACATTGCTTCTTCACAGTTTGCAGTGGACATTTATCTGAAACAAAAGCCAGCATATGGCTGAAGGGGTCTTCAAGAACATACTTTATGGCTGGTACCCACTTCAAGTAACTCGCACGCATCTGGACAGCCAAAAACACCGCCCAACGGCTGCATTGTGATTGAGCTGGAGTGAACGCCAGGCTGGTGTCTAGCGGTTAGCAGCTACCGTCGAAAGGCACAGGAGGTGAGCTGCGGGGCTGTTTGCTATGGTCAGGAGGATCCTTGGAGCATTATGCATTTACTCAACATGTCGCCCACGAATCCCTCTTCATTCAACATGACCATCTTGTCCTGCCACTTCCTAAACCCCCATGAAAGCACTGTGCTGCAGCCCAAAGGGACAAAGCCTAGCGTGCCATGTGCCCACAACCATCTGCAGGACCACCAGCATCAACGAATGAGCACAAATAAGTCTCAAACCAACCGTGGGCCTTGTAAAAAGGCGCACACAAAAATTAACCAAACCCCTGGAGTCGAGCCCCGCCTTTGTTTCTTTAGTGTGGCACTGTCGTTAGAGCCCAAGCTTGGTGCGGATGTCTGTCAATGCAGAGCAAGGGGAATCCTCAGAGCCTGTACAGCACCAATGAAAGGCAGCAGGCCCATTTTCTGTAGCGTCGCCCACCTAAACCCACAAGCAATCTCTTGCTGCACCCCACCCATACAACAAAACAGCTTTAATCTCTACACCATCAATTAGGTGATCCGCGACTCACCTTGGTCACCCCCCATTCAACTCCAGTACAAGCTGGGCACATACGGCCACACGGCAGCTGCCCCCAACACCAGCACCACCAGCACTAAAAAGGGGCACACAGCTGCAGGCAGGCAAGGAGGGAACAGTTGCCATGTCCCTCTCGTGCATACTTGGGCATCTGAAGAGCCGACCGCACAATAGGCGCCCAACGAGGTCTGACAAAGGAGAAACCGGCACTCCCTCCAAGTAACTGTCTCCCCACGTAAACTCGTGCGCGTTGGTAATGTACCAACGCGCACGAGTTTACGTGGGGAGACAGTTACTTGGAGGGAGTGAGACTTAGCCTGCAGCAGCATCTGGTTATCATACTGCCAATTTGGCTCTACTTCACCGCTGCTGCAGCTGCAGGTGGTGGATATGTACTGATACTAGCGCTGGTGCTGCCAGAAGTGGTACTGCTGCTGCTGTTGAGCAGCCATAACGGCAGCTTGACAGCAGCAGCTGTTCGGTGACTGTGGCCCAAGACGAGACTGAACACCTCACCACCGTCTTCTCAGCTCTCAGAGGGCTGCTTGAAGGCACTGTTCCGAAGACTGGCACAGCTTCCAAGCCTACCAGTGCACGTAGAAGTGTGATGCTTCTGCAACTACCAGCACTGCTTGAGAGCTAGGATGCTGGTTTGCGGTTAAGGCTAACAGGTCCGCTGCAATGAATGGCACCAGCCCTCATGTTTTGTCAAGGGCACCACTCAGGGCAGAGGGGGAGGCTGTCAAAAAGGGGGAGGGCGGGGCAAGCTGGCGAGCTGAACTACACGTTGTGTCACCCCCCCCCCCCAACCTCGTTCCTGAGATGCCAGCCGATGGCCTGCAGGATAGGAGGCAGCACTGCAGAAGTGCAGGGCTCACTGAAGTCTACCACGACCGGTCAGCTCAGTGGCGCAGTGGCCGCCAAAGAGTAGCAGAAACGTTTCTCGAACATTGCGCGAGCAGAGGTAGCTGGGGGTGGCAACCAGCAGTAGAAGTGCATGGCAGCAGCAAGCAGCAGTGCACCAAGGTTGGGCAGCTACCCACAGCCACCATCCCATCCATTGGTCTAAGCTTGTCGATTGAAGTCCAAGACGACACACCATGCACGTGATGCAAGTTCCCTCGGTAATCCGTCACCTCTGCTGCTGCGATCTCTCCTCCTTCCTATCCTCTGTATCTGAACCCCCACTACTGCTGTTGCTGCCTCCTCCTCCCGTCATACTACTGCCTTCCCTGCTGCTCATAGCACTGCTGCTACTGCTGCTGTTACTGCCTCCTCCCACCATGCTACCGCCACCCCTACTGCTGCTTTCACTGCTACTGGTACCATTACTCCCTTCTCCAGCATTAGCAGCAGCACCAGCAGCAGGGGTGCTATTCAGTAGCCCTGGTGGCAGAGGTCCCCCTGGTGACTGAAACCTAGCCCCTAGTGTTGCCAGGCGCCCCACCATGAGAACCACTAGTGCTGCCCATACCCCATTCAGCCCCAGGTGCAGGGGCTCTACACTGAAGAGCAAACCAGCAGCCACACCAGATGCAACCACCATGGCATTCATAAGGTACCTGCATCACACAAGGGAGGGGAATGAAGGTTTCATTGGTCACATCTACGCACACATCCTCTGCCGCGTACAATCAACCAGAATACTGTGGTTCTGCCGTAGCTAGAGGTTCGGTAGGGCAACCAAAGCAGGGGAGAGTGCGGACAAGAAAAACAGGCTCCTTTCATACAGTGCTGGAACGGGAGCGACAAAAAGCAGGAGACCCTGTTAGAAGGTGCTGAGTACTGTCATCATTTACGACGTCACCCGGACACCACATGCAGTACCCACAACTCCTCAACTAGAGCAGCATCTCCAAAGTCACCTCAAGCCTTGCCCGATATCCATGAGATCCTCGTAGAGCCATAGCCTGTTACAAGGGCCTGAGCAATGCCCAGACTTACCAACCCCGACTGATCCACCGGACGTACCAATTAGAGACCCTCCCTCGGACCCTGCCGCCCCACGCCCCCCTGCCCCCGCCACCTCAATCACTCCCCAAACACCCCCCTCCGACTCCCCAAAACAGTACCCCCCCCCCCCCAACTACTCCCAAACAACCTCCCTTCAACCCCCCTCCCACCCTCATCTCCCCATTAACCCCCCTCCGATCCCCCACAACAGTACCCCCCCCCAACTACCCCCAAACAACCCCCCTTGGAGACCCCTCCCACCCTCACCTGAGATCCGAGGCCCCAACGAGCACCCCATCCAGCGTATAAACCATCGCATTCACCGGCAACGGCAGCACAGCCAACGGCAGCACCTCCCTAATCTGCCCCACCACCCCCGCATCACTCGTAAACACCTCCGGCCACCACGGACTCCCTGCCTCTATCGCAACCGCCAGCACAACCCCAGCGCCAAGCCCTAGCTGCAGCAGCCGCTCCGAAACCGCCCGGGCCTCAGCAGTACGCCCCCGGCCTAGCGCTACTGCCACCAAGGTTTGACCGGAAACAGCTAGGGAGTCAACTACCATGCTGGTCAGCACCCAGAGCTGCATGAGGACTTGGTGGGAAGCTACGGCTCCTGGGCCGAGGCGCATTGATACTGCTGTTGCCATGGTTTTGATGCTGAGGAGGGCGCCAGTGCGGAGCAGAATCGCACCACCAGCCTGCAAACATTGAAACATCTAATATCAAAACCCACCAGCTATTCTGCCGCACCATTGAAATTCGTTGAGTGTAAGAAGAAGAGGAAACTCCCACAGGTCAACACCCCAGACACAAGTACATGGCAATATCCGCATGACAGTGCGAGTGCGGAGCAGAATCGCACCACCAGCCTGCAGGCAAAACATCACATGGCGCAGCTCAATACATGTAGGTCAGAGGTCCACACAGCTCACAATCCTAAAATGACATGCCCATAGCACTGATAGTGATAGTGATTACAGCAAACAGAGGGGACTCAGCCAATACTGACCACCAGTGTTCCCTCAAAGCCGATACTGGCTGGGCACTCGAAACGTGCCACAATGATGATGATGATGATGACGTGCAGAGGAAGCTACCGGCAACTACAGGGTTTTTGTGAATTGCAGAGGGTCATGCGGGGAGGAAATACAGAGTTAGCTAGGATGCTTACTTGGATTCTCCGTGGCAGCATGCAGCCTCTACATACCACACATGCTAGATCTCTCCAGCTGGGGCATGGTACCATAAGTCCCTAACTCACATTTTAACCCTGGCAAGTAGGTGCTGTCCAGTGTCCTACCTGTTCCTCCTACCCCTGCATTTTCGCACAATGGTCTCACCTGACAGAATGGCAGATATTTCTCCTTCGCCTGTGCCCAATCCAACCGTGGTTGCGGCCATAACCCCAACCCCTAACTCCTGCCTTGTCACTCCGTCCCTGCTCCTTCTAGCCCTGTTATCCTGCGCCCTCCCTGCTCGTCCTACCTCTGCTATTCAGCACCCTCCCTGCCCCTCTTGCCTCTATTCTGCTAGTCCCTGCCCCTGTTGCCCCTGTTATTCAGCACCCTCCCTGCTCGTCCTACCTCTGCTACTCAGCCCCCCCCCCTCTGCCCTTCTTGCCCCTGTTATTCAGCACCCTCCCTGCTCGTCCTACCTCTGCTATTCAGCACCGCCCCTGCCCCTGTTGCCCCTGTTATTCAGCACCCTCCCTGCTCGTCCTACCTCTGCTACTCAGCCCCCCCCCCTCTGCCCTTCTTGCCCCTGTTATCCTGCGCCCTCCCTGCTCGTCCTACCTCTGCTATTCAGCACCCTCCCTGCCCCTCTTGCCTCTATTCTGCTAGTCCCTGCCCCTGTTGCCCCTGTTATTCAGCACCCTCCCTGCTCGTCCTACCTCTGCTACTCAGCCCCCCCCCTCTGCCCTTCTTGCCCCTGTTATCCTGCGCCCTCCCTGCTCGTCCTACCTCTGCTATTCAGCACCCTCCCTGCCCCTCTTGCCTCTATTCTGCTAGTCCCTGCCCCTGTTGCCCCTGTTATTCAGCACCCTCCCTGCTCGTCCTACCTCTGCTACTCAGCCCCCCCCCCCTCTGCCCTTCTTGCCCCTGTTATTCAGCACCCTCCCTGCTCGTCCTACCTCTGCTATTCAGCACCGCCCCTGCCCTTCTTGCCCCTGTTATTCAGCACCCTCCCTGCTCGTCCTACCTCTGCTATTCAGCACCGCCCCTGCCCTTCTTGCCCCTGTTATTCAGCACCCTCCCTGCTCGTCCTACCTCTGCTACTCAGCACCGCCCCTGCCATTCTTGCCCCTGTTCCTCCCCACCCATGACCGCACCTGACAAAATGGCAAGTACCTCTCCTTCGCCTGCGCCCAGTCCACTCGTGGTGGCGGCCACAACCCCAACACCTGCCGCTGCTGCCACACCAGCGCACAGTAACACCCCGCAGCCAACCACTCCGAAACCGTGGTACTGATAGCAGCACCCCTGAGCCCCATATGCAAGTTGAAGATGAGCAGAGGGTCCAACGCGAGATGGATGAGGTTTGTGACGACAGTGATGCCTAGAGGCACACGCATGTTCTGGATGCCTCGGAACACGCCTTGGCCTACTGTCATAAGCAAGACGGCTGGAGCTGCCAGAGCCCTGCAGAACAGCAGCAATGGATGCACTGGGTAAGCAAGGATCCTGTGGGATAAGTTAGATACTCTGAGGCAAGTGGTAGCACTGCCATCTGCGAAGCAATCACCCTCAGGACCGCCAGCAATGGTCCCGGATTGATAAGCAGCAGCACCTCCAGGTGCCGAGCCCAGTACCTGCACCATGGGTCCTTCCCCCCTATACCCCACTCCACCCTTCCTCTCTGCCCACCGCTTATCCTTCTCTTCCACCTGCCCTTCATTCCCCCTCCCCCTAAGAATCCGCGTAGACCATCACTTACCTCCATGCCAAGTATCCTGAGGCCATGTGCTCAAGTGGATCTGATGATGGCCAACAGGCTGAAGTGCTTAATCCCATGCACCTGATGTAAGGAGAATGGCTCTGTCGTCCAATTATAGCTGCTATCTCGAGCGATACTAACACAGTGCCAAGTACCCTGAGGCCAATGGTACCACTGCCCTGTGTGCGGCAGCCACCCCCATAACCTCCAGCAATGGTCCCGAGTTTGTGAGCAGCAGCAACTCCACTGCCCACCCCTCGTACCTGCACCATGGCTCCTATCTGCTGCCCCCTTCCTCACCTTCCCTCTCTGCCCACCCCTCATACCTCTCTGTCCTTCACCCCCCCCCCCCCCCAGGCCTTCCAAACGGCCCTCCCTTCCTTCCTCCCTCCCACTGCCAAGCACAGCACCAGCACGATAGCTCCTATCTGCTGCCCCCTTCCTCACTCCCCATATCAGCCCACCCCTCATACCTCTCTGTCCTTTACCCCCCCTCCCCTTCCTTCCTCCTTCCTCAAGCTCCCTACCACTGCTCACCTCCATGCAAGATACTCTGAGGCCAGTGGTAGCACTGCCGTCTGTGAAGCATCCACCCCCATAAGCGCCAGCAACGGTCCTGAGTTTGTGAGCAGCAGCAGCTCCACTGCCAAGCCCAGCACCAGCGCCATTCCCGCTGCCTGCCACACAGTCTCCCCTGCTTGCCGGGTTTCACGTGCACTGACTGCAGCTGCTACCATGGGTGCTGTGGCTGTTGCTAAGAAGTTGAATACCACAAAGGATAGCGAGAATAGGGAGGTGTTGACACCCAGAGCTGCCTGCATGGTAGGAAAAGGGATGCACACACAGGCACGAAAAACAGAAGCCATGCTTAGGAGTGTTTGTGAGTGGATAGGACACCAACCTTCACAAGCTGGCTGTTCCTTTTCATCATCATTCACAAGTTGACTGTTCATTACTATCATCATTATCAGGAAAGAAAACATGGAGGTCTGCCTGCAGCGCGCCCCTTTGTCTAGGAGATGTACATAGACACAGGAAGAGGGTGGCAAACAGACATATAGCATAGCCTGTATGCTGCTCTGGCTGCTGTCAAGAAGACATGCCATTACACGCAATGGTGCATGCTTGGCTAACACTCCATGTGCCTGCTTCTCCCCCTGCTGCTGCTGCTGCTGCTGTGGCATCTCCATACAAGAGCCTCAAATAAAGGATACACGAAGAAGAACAACAAGCCTTACATCAGAGGCTATAGGTCCCTGCTAAGCAAGTATCCATGGGTGTTCCCTGTTACTCTCCTTTAGGCTGTGGGTGCGCTGCTTCTCAGTTAAAGATGCAGACATGGCTTCTACCTACCAGGTGGTTGTCCCCAAGCCTTCCAACAAAAGCTGTGTCTATGATCCCCAGCAAGGGATCAGCTGCCAGGGCTAGCACTGCAGGTATGGCCAGGTTCATGATCTCCTTGTCATAAGGAGAACCTCCTGGAAGCTTTAGGAGCCCGCGTTTGGGCTTCGCTGATATAACACGAGACTCTTGCTGCACTGGGTTTGGACGAACGCCAGGCCTGACTGTCCAAGTGCGAACATCTGCAAGGGTGTTGTAGGGTGAGTGACTGCTCGCAGTACGCCGCCAGACAAGCGACAACCTCGTTTACCTGCCAGCAGTCTTCCAGCAACTCTAGTCCGTGGTTCATGGTGCTGCTGCAACCAACGAGGCTCTGACCCTTGGCGTAGAGCTGCATATTTGGTGTTCATGGGAGAAGACGCCTGTGTGCCTTGCTCCTTTGCTCCCCTCAATCAAGTAGCGGTACTGCGTGATGCAAGCCAGTTTCTCTGTTCAGCTTTCAGCCAGCGACCCGAGTGCTAGGACTGTCTTTGGCCTTTGCGTAATACATGCAGGCAACAACCCTCGGCGTAACAACGCCCGCAAGTACACTACGCTCTTCTATTTCATGCAAGGCCCACCTCTTCGGCCAACCGCGAGCTCTAGCTCCTGCTCTGTGCACGAGATTCAAGCCGGAAGGTTGCCAAGGCAGCGGCGCTGAGAGATGAGCACAGGCCACTCACCCTGCTGACAACCACAGAACCGCTTACAAAATTAGTGGGCAAGCCGGCGACCGAACCTCGGACAAGACACAAGTGGCTTTGGTGGACCCAGTCTCAATGTCTGACTCTCTGTCATTGTATTTCGCCCGGCTTCGTGGCGGTTACTGTTGTCCTGCCAAGTGACCTGTTTCATCTCTGAGAAAACGTTGCTGGCCCAGTCAGCCGCAGCCAGGGATCAGATAACCCGCAACAGATATCGCTTCTGCGGTTGATTAGGTCCGTTTGCCGCATTTGGCCGCATCTGTGGCTCGAAGCATTGTAACGCCCGGTTCTTGGCAGCGCTACACGCTTAGCTATCTCGGCATGGTGAAGTCGCTAGAACGAAGTTGCACCCCTTACAATAAGTACATGGCAGCTTATCAGGAGCCCTACCGACCCGATCCTCTTAGACCATCCTCTCCGGCGCATCTGAGGGCGTGGTATGTTACAGTGGCAACTCATACATGTACAACGGATACAACCCCTGGGCTTTAGCACAATGCATTGAAACTACAACTGCAACGGCCGCGTCAGCAGGAGTCTCCTCTTCTGCCGGACCCTGCCCTTCTCAGCATCTGCCAGCCACAGGGGATCAATCCAGCTGGTGGGCTGAAATCCAAAGGACTCATATAGCCTGCAGCGAAGGCACACAGCAAAAAATCAAACTCCTTAGCACAGCTCAACAGCAAAACAAGAAATGTGGAGTGTCCTGCAACAAAGAGGATCTTTCTAAAGCATTGAGGATTCTGACCCGATGGCTAAACTTTGCTTTAGAAGGCAGGTCGGGATTAACAACTGCCAAATATGACAAGAGAGCAGCGCCTAGCATTGTGCCAACGCATGCTGCCTGCGTTTCTGTCCACAAATGCGACCGAACATTGCATCAAAAAGCTGCTGTTACCCTTAGTTTGACATGCCATGAAGAGGTGATGAGGCATGAAGAACTCGGCGGTCCCTCAGCTTCCTCGGTTGCAGGACCAAAAAATTTGCGCCGCCTGGCCTTCCACCCATATTTGCACTTGCTTTAGAATAATATTACAGGATGTATGTTGATATCTTTAGCCCACCACGGACAGCAGAGACAGCTCTAAACGCGCAAAAAGAAAAAGCTACAATGAGCACCATACGAGAAACGCCTGCTCACCACCTCTATATTTATTGCCTACTCACCTCCTAGCAGGCTCATAGTCCTTATACACCAGCAACATCAGCTGCTGCGGCCGTGGTTTCAATTCCCTAAGCGCAGCTTCACAGCAGCTGCTCACCAGCTGACGTGCTAAACCCTGCCTCCTGAACCCTGGTGCTACTGCCATGTTGCTGATCATAGCTACAGGCGCACCCTCAGGAACTTCCAGGGCCTCTGCTATTGCTGGGGAGGCACACCGAATCCCTACATTTACAACACCTACGGGTACCTGCAACGCAGAGAGATCCAAATCATAAAAATTTGGTTGCTTGCTCTGCACATTAAAGGGAGCTCCCGGCATGTGGAATGAGCGGCAGAAAGTCGTTGCTGGGTGAGGCTTACAGACATTCACGGTGTGGCAACCATAAGGGGCTGCTACATCAAACATATCATATACATAGACAAGATGGAGCCCAACACAATGGCTTCCAGACCACCAACCAGTACTGATACCCAGACATGTAACCAGCTAGGAGAAGACAGAGCCCATGGATACATGAGAGCTCACACACTCATCGGAGCTGCTATGAAGCTGCTCACCCTCACTCTGACATATAGCCCCTTTGACCTAGGGTAACGAATGTGTACAGGTACTGCAGCCATCAAAACGTCCCCCCATTCAAGATGCATTGCTCTGGGTAACCGTTTACCGCACCACATAGTGCTTGCCCAAAGCCCAGCCCTGAAGCACGTCAAAGGAAACCATCGGGCCTCACCTGTCTTATGCCCACTAGCTCTGACTCGTCTCTACCTTCCTGCAAGCCACGCAGATGTGTCCCAGCTCCTGCTACTGCTCCCGCTGCTGCACCTGCTAGCACCTGCATTGGGACCCACTGCAAAGCACTTGGCAGGGCTTGCCATCTAGTCTGCATGCTTGAACCTGTGTGCAGGCTCAGACCTGCAGACTCCTCCTGGACTGGCTCCTGTGCTGTAGCTGTTGCTAGGAGGGTGAAGTGCATTCCAGAAGGTTGGCTGTGAAGCTGCAATGCTCGACAGCATGCTTGGAAAAGGTATGTTGAGTAAGCGATGCGATCAAGGAGCAAGATGCTGCTGGGTCGGTAGAACACATCAGTCACCAATTGGTTGGCCTGTCAGCAGCAGCAGCAGCAGATAGCATGGACACACTTGAGCTGATCAAGGAAAAACCATCAGAAGGGAGATTGCTGTGGCTATGGTTGGTGGTAATTCAGGACATCCTCATTACATCTTGCAAGATTATCACCAATAAGTGATCATGATGGTACACAACACAAGGTTTGGAGGGCTTCCAACTTACTAATGACAAACTCCCTGGACACAATGATTTGGACATGTGGTTATGTCTCATGCCACGTGCCAGTTTAAGAGTGCTTCCTGTATGGCCCTGCACTTGCACGGCTTCTGCAAAAAGAAGCAGGATCGAGGAGATCCAGATGCTGCCGTGACTGAAGAACCAGCAGATGCTGGCAGGTGGCACTGCTGGCACTGGCAGTTGGTCGTTATCATACCTGGAGCAGAAGCTGGATACCTTCACAGTTCTTGACTCTGCCTACAGAGTGGTATTGTACAGTGGATGCAGGCAACTCTAGGGGTAAGCCCTGCAAGGAAGAACAGGGTGCAGAAAGGATGTGGTAAGATGCTCAGAAAAGCAGTGCATGCGGAAGGAGTTTGCGCTGCTCCCCAGATTGCTACAACAAAGGTGCCAGAGGAACGTGCTGCAATGTGAGCTTGCTCTCAGTTGGTAGGCTGCTTATCGATGCTATTCGAATGCTGGAAGTAGCATTGCCCAGTGCTTTGCTGTCTAGCTGAGCATATGAGCAGCTGGGCAGGTTGCAGAGCGCGTGCGTTGGGTTCTGGATGTCTGGAAGACTCGAAGCTGCTTGAGCCTGACGCAATTTATGTAGCATGTAATTAGTGGTACAAATTAGTGGTACAGAAAGCGATGATGCTTTGGCCTGCTGCCTACTCATGAGGGCCTGCAAGTACCTCTGCTGACAAGCATCGCATGAACGGGGGTTCACAGGTTTGACCTCCGGCAATCTATGTGCCACCTTCAGGATCCGAAGGGATCAGTTGAAGCTAGGTCATCACTGCAGGGCATTTGCTCCTGACGCGACCACCACTGCGGCTTTGGGCCTCACAGCACAACATGCCTTCCGATTTTCCATCAGCGCGGGACACGTATGCTCATGTTACTACACTTACTGGGGTCCTAGTCGGGGCATTCAGGCCCGGGTTTCCCACGCAAGGGGTCCCATGCATATGCGATCTGTTGGGCAGGCCAGGTCCATGGCGCGCGCGTGTTGCTGACCATGCAATGTGCCGCAGCTGCCGTGTGCCGCGGTCGATGGACCAGGAACCCGCAGGAGCGGTTTTGAAGAAAAGGTCGCTTCTGGCACACGAGTGCTCCAGGGCCATCGCGGGACCGAACGCGGAAACAGTATACAATCCTGACTACCGAGTTACATCTTGCTGTAATGATATCCAATGACACAAATGCGCCAACTCTAACAGTCTAGAAGTCCATCAGTGAGGATAAAACCAGCGCTGTAAGAACCGTCTTCATGAAACGACAAGAAGCAAGCCAAAAGAGCAGCGAATCAGGCCGTAACCATGTGGACGTCACCTCGGCAGTAGGTGGCTCTAAGGGATCACAGGCATTAGACATGAACGCAACTGTCGAAGACGAAGCAATCATGTCACTGGGGTAGAACCTGGTGAGTGAAGCCCTACTTGAGTGAGTTTGAACGCTTGGCCAGGAACACCAATTTCAGTTTGAAGGGGGTATATTAGGCGGGCAAAGAGTCGCTGGAGAGGTCCTAACCACGCTGTGTATTGGAGCACTTAAACTGGTTGCAGCTGAAGTGCAGTTGAGGCGGTACCTTTCTCGACAAGTTAACTTCAGCGTTGGTAGCTGCCTTGCAAGTTAGCATACAGATCATAGCATTTAGAAGTAGCACCCGAACTCACTCAAGATGATGAAGGGTTCATCTAGCGCGAAGCGGATACAAAAGGAGCTCGCGGAGATAAGCCTGGATCCTCCCTGCAACTGTTCTGCAGGACCCAAAGGGGATAACATATATGACTGGGTATCAACCATCATGGGCCCAAGTGGTATGTCGGAACGTACTGCTCAGCATCTCGTGCCATCCATGCTGACTCTTTGAGGACCTCCCAGGGTCGCCTTACCATGGGGGCATCTTCTTCTTGGAAATCCATTTCCCATCAGACTACCCATTCAAGCCTCCAAAGGTCTGTAAGACAGTGCATACAGTGCCCGTACGGTTGGATCAGGCAATCGGAGACGCTTCACCATGCACGGCGAGCTCAACTGTGGCCTACCCTGCAGGTTTCTTTCAAGACTCGCATCTACCACTGCAACATCAACAGCAACGGTAATATCTGCTTAGACATCCTCAAAGACCAGTGGAGTCCAGCTCTCACGATATCCAAGGTCTTGCTGTCCATCTGCTCGCTGCTGACAGACCCGAATCCAAGTAAGTCATGTTCATGACTGGTGATAACGCACATAGATCAAGGCTGCCTATTCATGTAAGGGTTTTCAGGCTAGGTTGTTCACGGCCAACTTCAGTCACAGCATTTGTAGTCTGCTGCTTTATGCTAGGAGACTCTTTTGTATTGCGCTGAGCAGCATGACAGCTGTATTTAAGGAGGGCGTGGAGCACTTCATGTACATCCTCTCCAGTACCAAGTCACCTCGTCGGTATTCACAGAGGTTGTGGACAAGTACAAGCACCAAACATCTGGATGAATCTCCGGGAGGGCCCTCCCTCTACTGCCATGACGATCTACTGACTCCATGCCCCCCCATCCGCAGCGCCAGAAAAGCAAACCTACAATGGGCGGATGTCTAGTTGTAACCGTATAATCAGGTGGCTCTTTGTGACGGCTACATGCCGTGCATGTCCCTTCCTTACACCCATGCTGCAGGCTCTTCACTTTCTTGCTGACACTGCCCCTGCATCACCATTGAATCCCCACTGCTTGTCAACCACTGAGCTGTACAACTACCACTGTCAGCTTTTGTGGACCTCCCTTGTTCTAATCACTGTCGTGTCTTCCCCTTGCACCTTTGCAGATGATCCTTTGGTAGGCAGCATAGCCCAGCAGTACCTTGCAGACAGAGAAGCACATGACAAGACAGCAGCAGAGTGGACCAAGCGCTATGCACAGGGCTGAAGCAGTACGTCAGGCTCAGCCAACTTCAGCTCGTGCTTTGTTGCCATCCTCTGATTGGCGCAGCATGCCCTCCCACAAGAGACAGAGGGTGTGCCGGGTGCTGTGTCATGTGGTACAGGCAGCTCCTGCAGAGTAACAGAGGCATGCAGGAAAGAAGAAGCAGTTGAGCTCAGGAGCATGAAGCAGTATGTTGGCACCTGGGCAAGCAGCAGATGAGGAAGGAAGAGCTGCAGGGGGTCAAGACGTTCAGTGGGAGCAGGTAGCAGCACTGCCATTATAGGGAACGTTGCTGCAACCTGCTGGTAATGCCACGCCATGGTATTGTCTGGCTATCACGAATGAGCAACCTCACAGGACGCAGTTGTTTTCATGATAGCAGTAGGCAGGGCATTCATTTGAGTTTGCATGCTGGCAAGGTTTTTGTTGCTTTTGTGTTCTGAGTGTAGCAGGCTGTACGTAGCGAGCTGTGAGTATGTCTTAGGGCTGCAAGGTGGGGTGCAGGAACAAAGGCATCAGTACAGGAAGGCCGAAGCTGTGCATACGATGGCATGTGTCCAGGCGGCTATGGAGAATGCTTAAGCTCTGATGCTTGATAAGCAGCTGGGGTACTTAGCTGTGTGTGGGCAAGCGAGTGCTGGAGGAGGTATGCAGCTTTTCTTCCAGGAAGCGTCTTAACTGCCTGAATATGTTTCTTGGGCCCAACTGTTGCATGTGCTCCAAATGGCCCTGTTAGGCTAGTGCAGCAAGTACCCACTCATATTGTGTGCATGTATCTAACTTTGGCTGTAATTGTGTGGTGCTTCTTGGGGTGCTTGTCGTGCCGTGCCAGGTGTGAGGGCTCTTGCGGGATGTATTGTTAATTGGGAGGGTCTTGAGCCTCGGTGTATTATTGGTGTTTAACTAGTCACTGGGGGCCATTAAGTTGGTCACAATCAGGGGCAGCTTTGCTACTGTTTTGATAGGTTCAAGGATATGATTATTGTAGCTGTTGCCTGTCTGTGTTAAGGGATTGTTGGGGGTGCTGGCAAAAGTGCCATGGTGAAGCATGCTCATGCTTGGTGGTGTGTCTAGTGCTTGCTTTTTGTACGATATGCTGTGGGCGAGTACCTGGCACAGAGGGCTCTGTTTAATATGGCAATCAATGGTAAAATACAACGTTATTTGTAGGTGGTAGGTCCAGCAGGAGCCATGCATCGAGCATCAATTCATTCAGGATGGTCTGATGGGTTCCCTAGGACTTCTGAGGTGCTGTGGGGCGGAACAGGGGAAGACAGTGCCCCGCAGTACATGCAGTGACACTTGTACATCATGAACTGTCGCAATGACTGTTGGTTGTGCTTGGTGTCGATCATGGGGCGAAGAAGACCTTTCTCGTTGGTTGCTTTGTTGATAACCTTGCTGAAGCCTGGTATGATACCGGGCCAATGCATGACACGTACTGCTCAGTAAAGGCGTATTCTGCCGAATGGATCGCCAAAGAAAGAACCCAGCTTGAGCAAACGGAAGCGCACCGTAGATGCTGGTCACTCTACATCTGCACCAGCATAATGCTGTCACATACCCTGGGTGCATTTGCCGCCCTGGCGTTTCGACCTGCACCACGAGGGCTTGTCACCTGCAGAGCTTTCGCTTCGGAAGCACAATCAACCATCGCCTATTGGCAGGACATCCTGACACATAAGTCCACGGGCGATCCAGTGGATACCAAAACATCAGTACAGACCCATGAGCTCAAGCAGCTGCTCCAGGATGCTATTCGTGTCTATTCAGCTAGTGGTGCCAGCCCTGTTTTGCCTGAGGAGATCACCAATGTCTTCATTAGGGTTTACCGCGAGATCCTCGACCCGTCAGCAAGGGTCAACTTCTTTAGTTTGCTGGCCCGTGACTTTGGTGTGCAAGGTGGGGTGGTGTTGCCATGTGATACTCTTCCCCCTTCTGCAGCAGGCTAGCAGCCCAGTGTCTGAGTGTGGGAGCGAGAGGGGCTTTAAATGTACTGCTTGAGCATGATTATTCCACTAGATCCACAGTACTCACATGGCAGCTTTGGGAATATCATATGCAGATACCCGTGCTTTATTCTGGCTTAAGGCTAGGGTCCGTAACATGGACCGGTTACGATTGTTTGTAAGGGCATTACTTCGATCCTCCGCCCAGGGGCTCACCTAAAGGCTCCATTGGGTTTTTAAGCATTTTTGATGTCACTCAAACGTCTATTTCAGAGCGTGGTTTGATTTTATCAAGTTGAGGAGACTGACCAGTCATGCATGACCAGGCTTGCGTAGGTGAATGTCCATCTCGGACACGGTCAGTCCTTAAGGCATGTAACTTTTGCAATCTGGATCATCATTGGAGTCATACACGGCCCAAGCCCTATCCGGTGACGCATGATATTATGCATGTTAGCTCCCTGGTCGCATTCAAAAGCCTTGAACCCCCCACAATGGTTGCTCAGATCAGGGGCGGTACCGTGCTTCTAAAACTCTTCTGAGCTAGATCCGTCTACCGCAAGCATCAAGATTGGATCACCAAGGGTCTGTACATACTAAACCCTTCTGATCATGGCATGGTGTAACCAAGTCAGTAATGTGTTTTTAACTTTTGCAGTCTGGTCGTTTTATGCAGGAAGCCAATGTAATTATTTAAGGCGATGAGCAAGAACACAATGCATATGCCTAGGAGTTAGTCAACCATAGAAATAGTCTGGCATGAATACTAAATGCATTATGTATGTCTGGCTGTGGCAATGTGCAGGCTCAGAAGTTGACCAGGCTGTAGCTGCATGGCAGCGGCTCAATGCGCAACAACCAGGTGACTGGGGTTTTGGGTCAGCTCTGGAGGTTTAGTGGTTTAGGCAGCAGAGTGACATTCACGACTTAGGAGCAACACCATCAGCATCAGCAGACAATGCTGCAATAATCATTCTTGCCCCCAGCATGGATTAAGCAGCAGCAGCTGTTGAGATTGCTCCTGACAGCAATGATTGCTACCCTGCTGTCTATCAGTTCCTTTTGTAGCGCCAAGGTGACATCAAGATAACACTGAAGTAACTCCTGATAGGGCTGAAACGTTACCCTATCTGCTGTCTATCATCTCTTTCATGTGATCCTGCAGCTCTTCACTCCAGCTCAACCCCTCTTCATGCCTTGCCCTCTCATTAGTCTTTTTTCTGTTCTCCTGGTCTCCATATCCCTCGGTTCCAGCTCATTCATTCACTCCAGCCTCTTTTACTGTCACACGCCTCCCCTGCCTCCCCCCAGCCTCATTATCTCAGTTGCCTCACCGGAGCCTGCCTCTTATCTGCTACCTCCGGGCCCCTGCCTCCCATTCTTACCCTGCCTCCACACCTCCACCACACCCCACCTGCCTCATTTGTGTCCCCCGCCCTCCCCAACCTCCTTCCCCCAACCCCCCTCTTTCCTTCCCCCAGCCGATTTTTCTCTTCCACCCTCTTGCCACAGCTTCTTCCGCACCCTGATGATACAGCTGCTTTGGGCTGTTGTCCTTTACATATTTTATTGCTGCTTGACCTGATGAATACCTACAACTGGAAGCAGTTTTTTTTAAAAGACGTGGCACCAGAATCTGCACCCCACTTTGAGGAGCCATATGGATGTTTATGATCGTAGTCACTGTTTTTTGTGACGGCTTGAGGTGCGGGGCCTATGGCATTTTTTGCTATGGCATATCATGAACCTTAGTATCAAACAAAGCAGGGGAAATACCAATGAAAGCAGGACGTCCTGAAGCTACTGCTGAGAGTAAAGAGCAGGGAGGGATGGAAGGCCAGGGCATAATCTGCGATCTGTGCTTCATGCTGACGTCAGGTAAATTGCATATCTATGCCAAGTAGGTTGCTGAAGTGCTGCTGACCACGCTGTTTATCTCCAACTCACTGTTGTACGGCAGCTTGAGGTGCGGGTCATATGGCACTCTGGCTATGGCATACCATGAAGTCTGCTTACCACGCAAGGCCCGATGGCACTTTTGCTATGGCATATCATAACATCTGCTTACCATGCAAGGCCTATGGCACTTTTGTTGTGGGGTGTTATGATAATGTGCTGACCACGTAAGGCCTATGGCACTCTTCCTATGGCATTTCATTGATTGTGCTTACATCGCAGGGCATATGGCATTTTCTTATCGCCTTTCATCAAATCTGCTTATCACGCAAGGCCTATGGCACTTTCACCATGGCCTTCCTGAAACCTGCCAACCGTTCAAGGTCCATGCACTTCTGCTATGGCTTTTTATATAACTTCTGCTCACCCCAGCAACCCTATACTTCCTGCTGCTCCTGCAGCCCCTCCTTCTGAGACTTTTTCCAAGGTAGCAGCTCGGATGCATGCAGCATCTGAACCCATGTACATGAGCTTGTTTCCGCACATCAGCCAACATAGGGAAGGTAAGGGGCCCTTGTGGGGGCAGGAGGGGGGCCCCATCAGAGCAGTGGGGGGTGGCGTGGGAGTTCTGGTTTTGGGGTAGGATGGAGATTTGGGGATGAGTTGTGTGGGTGAAGTCCTTTGCCTGGATGATATACCTCTATGTCAGTATTAATACAATTAAGAGGTAATAACTGAGGGGAGGGGGGAGAGGGTTGAGGGTTAGAACTATGTGCTGGGGTTGAGAGGTTCTTGGTCCCGCACATCAGCACTAAGCCAGCACGATAGCGTCTCCACTTCTAGGAGGGGTTGCTATATATGCCAGTATAAGTAGTGCAACTGCCCTAAGGTTTGCCCAGTCATAGGTAAGAGGCTTGAAGCTCATTTTTGTGCGTCTCTGGTCGCGAACCGCTTCGTGCCAGCCTTGCGTACGGGGCTGCCACTTGGATGTATTGGGCCAATTACTTGACAGCCGTGCAAGTGATGCTTTAAGGCCAATATGCTATGACATGGGGCATATGGGATTTATTTTGTCATGCAGGCATTCCATTCCTTGTGAGGATGAGAGCAGACCTGCTGGAATGTATGCGGCATGCTACAGCAGCTGAAGGTGCAGGATTAAGAACCCTCAGCCAAGACCTAAGGTAGGAGTAAGGGGGCAATTACTTTCATTGTGATTACTTTTATTATGGTTCTGGAGCTGTTTAATAGCATTTAAAGTTCATTGGAAAGCAAGTCTGGGCCCGGGCAGGAGGCAGAAGGAGTTGGGGTGTGGGCCCATCCAATGGAATGGGCACCCGTCCTGAAAATTATTCTTTCTGCCGTGCCAGCGGACACATCAGTTCTCTCTTTTCCAATAGCAGACTGCTGCAAAGACAGTTCTACTCGTGCCTCCCTTCCACCTTAGTGTCTGCCCCATCACTTTAGAGTGTAGAAAGTGTTATATGTTTGCGCATGTTGCGTCATAAACCCGATGTTTACCGTGTTCAGACAGCTATTGGCCTATGTATTCAGTCGGTAAAGGCCCTTCAGGTCAAACATTTGCGGGGGGGGGGTTTTCCTCCCTCTTCTATGTCATCCTCTCACGAGAATCTCTGTGTCATGAAATCAAGTTTGAATGAATAACTCATGCTGCTGCTGATGTTGCCCTGCAGACGTGCCCTATCTAATTGGTTCTCTTTGGGCCTGTTAGAGCTGAGGCTAGTGAGCTGGTCACACAGCAGTGCAGAGCTTCTGGTAAGTGAGACAAAAGAATGAGTTGAGCCCTTATTGGGTTATGCTGTAGATGAATACCAATATCAATACATCATGTATACCTTATGATACCACCCGTAGTGACTAATAGACATCAGTGCGCTGTCCCTTGTTCTCTTATCAGTATGGGGCTTAAACAGTGCAGGCGGAAAGATTTGGCTGTCAAACGCAGAGGCGAGCTGAGTATCCAATTGCCCAAAATTCAACACTTGAATCAATTTTGTTAGAACATGCCATGCGGCGTCAGGCCATGCATCCATGAGCACCCCAGATGCAGCAGTTGCTTTGGGTTATACTTCCCCAGGTCTCATATGAAAGATGCTCAAGCCCAAGAGAGTCGTTCTCCAATCAGTAGTGTACTGCGTTCCCCTTTATGGGTCTAGGGTTTTGGGGGTTTAGGGTTTAGGGTTAGGGTTTAGGGGCGTGCAAGGATGCTAAGTAGGCAACATGTTTTATAATACCTGCTTAGAACCATTGCAAGCGCATCTCATGCAGGGAGAGGCAGTACACCCTAGCGTGCAGCCTACAGTAGCAGGTAAAGCAGCGGCTTGATACTGTTTGAGGGCTTAACTTTACCTGCTACTTCTGGAGGTGCGGGGCCTATGGGAAATTTTTGCTATGGCATATCATGATATGTAATAACGATACCTGTAAGTCTGGTCAACATGAAATACCCAAGGATTCTTCCTAAGTCAGTACTGTACTGCCTTCCACTTTTATAGGAGCGTGTCATGCAGGGAGAGGCAGTACACCCCATGAGCAGCCTAGAGCAGCTAAAGCAGCGGCTGAACACCCCAGACCGCCGCTGCTTCTGTTTCTTCCATCCCAGTCTCCCAGAGACCCCCTTGGTCATCCTACATACAGCACTCATGCCGGTCATACCTAGCAGCATGAACCAGATCCTAGGTAGTATTAGTACCTCGCAACAGAAGCAGCAGCAGCAGCAGGAGGAGGAGGAGGGAACAGCAGCGGTTGGGATGGAAGACCCTGCTGTCAGCAGCAGTAGCAGCAGCAGCAGCAGATCGACTGATCATGGTTTGCACTGCAGCGCAAACGCTTCCACTCCTCATACCAAGAGCATTGTGGAGCAGCAAGAGCAGCAACAAGGTCAGCAAAAGGAGCAGCAGCAGCAGCAGCAGCAGCAGTGTGAAGTGGCTTGCTTCTACTCCATCTCTTCCACTGAGTCAGGGCTAGCTGGTGTGGATCTTGGGAACTTCCTGATCAAGAAGGTAGCTCGTGAACTTCTCAGTGAACTTCCACACTTGCGGCACTTGGTGACACTGTCTCCAGTGCCGGGCTTCAGATCTTGGCTGCAATTGAGATTGGAGCAGCAAGTGAAGGGAGACAAGGAGAGTATTGATAGCAGCAACAGCAGCAGCAAGAGCGGCAGCAGGAGGAGTGGAAACGTAGATGGCGATCAGCAGAAGGCAACACCGGCTACTGATCTCCTGAAGCTGTTTCCCATGTTGCTACAAGGGCACAGGGGACATATCCAGGCTTGCTGGAGTGTGCTGAGAGACATGGAGCAGCAGGGCGACAGCAGCAGCAGGAAGGGTAGCAGCAGTGACAGCAGGGGTATCAGCGGCAGGGGCATGAGTCGCAACACGAGTGACACTATGAACAGCAGCAGCACAAGGGATAGCAGCAGCAGCAGCGGAAGCGGTAACGGCAGCGGCCATGCTGTTAGCAGCAGCGGAAGCGGTAACGGCAGCGGCCATGCTGTTAGCAGCAGCGGAAGCGGTAACGGCAGCGGCCATGCTGTTAGCAGCAGCGGAAGCGGTAACGGCAGCGGCCATGCTGTTAGCAGCAGCGGAAGCGGTAACGGCAGCGGCCATGCTGTTAGCAGCAGCGGAAGCGGTAACGGCAGCGGCCATGCTGTTAGCAGCAGCGGAAGCGGTAACGGCAGCGGCCATGCTGTTAGCAGCAGCGGAAGCAGAAGCAATGGCAGCAGCACAGTCACCACCACCACCACCACCAGCAGCAGCGACCATGCTCCCACCAGCAGCAGCAACGGGAGCCATGGCAGCAGCACAGTCAATATCACCAGCAGCGGAAGCAGCAGCATCAAAAGCAGCAGCAGCACCGCAACCGCCACCAGCAGAAGGGAGAAGAGCAGCAACGGCGGCTGTGGGAGCAGTGGCAGCAGCAGCAGCAGCAGCAGCCGCAGCCCCTCCTCGTCAGAGATGCTGCTCCAGCTGCTCCGAGGAGACTGCTGGCTGCAGCTGCCCCTCCATGTGCAGCAGGAGCATCTAAGGCATGTGATGTTGCGCTTGTGTGCGTTCTACTTGGTGCATGAGAGGAGGAGGAACTTGGCGCTAGACCCTGTGGCAAACTTCCATTTGAGGAATGGTGCGGAGCTGTGGAGAGTGAACTTCACGTGAGTCCCTTTTTTTATCACTTCCTAATGCACCAGTATATAACTAGAATTGCTGTACATAAGTATACACGTTTAGTTATGGGCGCACAATGGTCAGCAAACTGTCTGGAGCTGGGCTCCTCCTTTGCTCAGAATTAATGCAGCATCACCAAGGGCACAGGTAGCAAACATGGCAAACAGTATTGGCGTGCAGTGACCTGTGGAGGGTTATCATTTTTTCCATCTTGGTGATGGCTGCCGGTGGTGGCTATATTGTTTGACTTGGCGTGAAAGATCAGCAGCAGCCTATTCAGCTATTCAGCAGAGCTGACAGCCATGACAGCCATGTCAGCTCACCGATCAGCTCTCAGGGCAAGATCTAACTTTGGGGTGGTGGTTGCAACTTGCTTGGTTTGCTGCATCTTGATTTTCTGCGTTCCAGCACTGCATCACAAACCTCCGCTTTGCTTGTCCGCGCGTTCCTTGCTTTGATTACCTGTATGCAACCTCCTAGAAGATCAGCGGTCCATTTGCATGGAGAGGGCCAGAGAGACAATGCATGCTTGATTGATTTAAGGGATGGCAAGGCCCTCTCCAGTGCATAGAATGGCATATGGGAAACCGTGTCGTCATGGGAAGATTTATAAGTGGCTGTTGGTGCTCCCTTGGTTGCAGGGCAGACATGACTGCGGGCGGGCTGGCTAAGAGCCATGGCTTGATGGTGAACTACAAGTATGAGCTGGACAAAGTGGCGGACAGGAACAGAGCTTACCTGGTGGGACACAAGATCTCAGCCTCAGAGGGCGTGGAGCAGCTGCTGTCTGATATTGCATGAGCAAAGGGGGAGATCTCCACAGCATTTGTGTTCTAGGTGTGCTGGTGCCACAGGCGGTGCGCAACTGGGCTATGCTGTTCTTCGATGAAGGTTTGTATGTATGGTATAGCTGCTTCTGCGGTGTCGTTTTACTGGCTGTTCGCGTGGGACAATAATAGGATCTGCAGGATCTGCAAGTCAAGTCGGCACCCGTGTCACTTGGTTGTCACCAGCTTTCGAAGTGGATCAGTCCAACTGGACGAGCCAGCTGGGGGGTCTATATGTTTATGGCATGAGCTTACAGACTATGGTGGTTTGATATATAGGGTCGGGCGTTTGTGTTTGGATTTGCTGCCTGCTCTGAAACACACTTTCTATCCGGATCAAAAGTCGCTTCGAAATCGAGAATGCACTGCTCCAGGTTGCAATCAGCCAGCTGCCTGTATCCGGGACATGCCAAACCATTAAGCTATCTACCGCGAAAGTTGTCAAGGTCCGCAGGAAGTGTACACTGGGGCCGGTTACGATGCAGTTGTTGGTCACAAGAAGGATATGGCGATCGACATAATAACAGGTCCTCTCATGAGTACAGTCCAGGAGAAGCTCTTATGCAAAGCCTGTCAGGTCAGCCATATCATCCCTTTTGGACCCGCTGTGGCAGTTGGACCTTGTGCATGGCAAGGTGTTGAGCTTGACGTTTGGTGGCGTCACCGTTGCAGAGGTGCATCGTAACTCAGGCCGTGCCAGCAGCGGGCGCAACATAGTGCTTGGGACGGACAACACTGAGGAGGCTTGGAGGCTTGTCGACAAACACGTAAGTCTTTCTTTGCAGATGCCACGCATGCAGGCCATTTGCATCTGCGTCATCTTCGCCCTAGGGCCATTTGCATCTGCGTCATCTTCACCCTAGGGCCATTTGCATCTGCGTCATCTTCGCCCAGTGAGCCTCCGCACACACCCCGCAAAGCTTCCTGAGGTTAACCCAACCTGGCTCTATCTCTTGTGCCTTTGCTTCCACGGACCTTGTCTCCCTCTGGTTCCTTCACTGCTGCCTAAATCTCTAGATATGAAATCAACATCTCAACAACTCATACGTGGAATCGATACGCACCAGCTCGCTCATGGTTCATGCAGGTTAACATCTCCCCAGGCCAGACACCAGGCAGGGTGGGCAAATGGTAACCTAATCATAAGATTTATAGCTCGCTTGTGGGTTCTGCAGGTCAACATCTACCCAGGCCAGAGGACCTTCACAGCAGTTGGCTCAGGAGGTGACAGCTTCACGCAATCCATGGTAACAGCAGTCTCATCTGTGGTGGGCAAGGTAGCACAGGAGCAAGTCACCCAGCGCAGCTCCTCCAAGGGAAATTACGTGTCTATCACAGTGGGACCAGTATGGGTGACGACTGCTGATGAGGTGGGTGGAAATATCATGAACAGTAGAATACCGTAAACACACCTGCTGATTGAGTTAGTAAAGCAATGTAGGAGAACTGAAGTACTGCCCACCTGCTGGTGAGGTATGTGGTTGTCAATTACAGCATGCTGTCCGGGACTTGGCTCCTGCTTTGTTCACAAACGGTGCACTTGTCGACAAGAAGTCAGGCAGGGTGGAGAAACTTTTTATGACCATGTAGAGTTGGCCGGGATTGTCTGAAAAGAGGCCCAGCGTCATGCTTCTGCGACTGAACAGGGCGTGTTAGTAACCCATACATCCACTGTACTGTTATGGGGGGGGGGGGGGGGGACCGGGGCTGGGAAGAAGGAAGGGGGGGCAGGTTGGAGCTGGGAGGCTCCAGGTCCCTGAGCAGTTCTATGTGGAGGGGGCTCAGAAAGCAGCAGCCTG
This sequence comes from Pseudopediastrum boryanum, assembly GCA_963556185.1. Classification (NCBI taxonomy): domain Eukaryota; kingdom Viridiplantae; phylum Chlorophyta; class Chlorophyceae; order Sphaeropleales; family Hydrodictyaceae; genus Pseudopediastrum; species Pseudopediastrum boryanum. The sequence goes on from OY744499.1 coordinate 2,098,718, forward strand.
GAGGTATTGTTAGTGATCACCAGTGCAGCAGCTGGGTATGTGATGAGCTGGCATCTAGGGTTTAGGGTTAGGGTTTAGGTGACTAAGGGCACGATGAACCCTAAACCCTAAACCCTAGCTGGGTATGTGATGAGCTGGCACCAAAGCAGCAGCCTGAAGTTGCTATAAGTGCATAGCCCCACTTTAAGGAGTAAATCCATGTGTATAGAGGGGCGGTTATGAGTAAGCCACCAATAGAGACAAGTAGCCTGCAAGTGCCATGGCATTGCTAGTCATAGATGTTGTGGGGCTCCCCCTGCACTTGCTGTTCCTTGCTGCATGGCATCATGTTCCGTCTGAAACATGCTGTCTGCCATGTAGTACAACAATCATGCGGTGTCTTCCATTTCTTCGTACCGCAGGTCGTTGCTGTGTACACCAACATGCGCAGTGACAAGCGCTTGAAGTGGTTCTTGTGATCACGATGAGCATTGCTAAACCATTGCATCTTAACTGGAGGCATCTTAACACCTATGAGAATGGAGGGACTATGGACATCTGGTTCTGAGCTCTAGCTATAGCGTTGAGCGACAACGGCTCCATCAGTTGGGAGTTTCTTGCGGGTCCGCTCAAGACGCTGTAGCGACGTGCTCCCCCGTTGGGTGAATGCAAGGAAGGTGGCTGGAGGGTGGCGGCAGATTTGCAGGCATGTATGCTTGCTAGCTGAGACCGTGGCACACAATGTGGTTCCTTTCTTTGGCAAGGGCATCTGAGCACACACAGAGTGAGGATGGGTGGCCAGAGACCGCCAGAGATTGTTGTGCTGGCCCAGTCTGCCGTCATTGAGCAGGGAACATCAGCCGACAGGGGTTACAATGCTTACTGGTATGCTTCCCGGTTTGGATTGGTCACTGAGGGTTTTCTGCTGCTGCTGGTTGATCGCCCATGTCCATATTAGGGTTGCTTGCAATGCGTGTTAGTATGCTGTCTTTTCGAAATGGGCACTGGGGCTTTCTGCTGCTGCTGCTTCACCACCAATGTCCATCATGTCTTGACAGTCAGACAGTCATTTCAGGAGACTATGATTGGCATTTGTGATGAACCACCAGCAGCAGAAAGTCCTAATGCATGGCAACAGGAAGCAAGCCACCCTTGGCTGCCCTCTCCCTTCTGACTAACATCCCTAGCGCACTCCTAGGGATGTTGGTCACAAGGGAGAGGGCAGCCAAGGGTCGCAGTGTCTGATACGGCCCCCTTATAGCGGCCCCCCTTCTATAAATTACGGCTGTCAACTTTTTGAGGGCTTCAGGAGCAACATGTGGCCGCTGCCAGAAGAGTACAAACAGTTTTTCTACATGCTTTGTGAGCACTGCTCCCTGCCAGAGTTTTGGACTTGGTGCTGCTTCCTCACATTCTGGCATGCAGTAAAGGGAAGCATGGTTTGTGCCTTTTGCTAGATGGTTAGTAATGGGTGTCAATGGACGGGAATCAGGGATGCTGCAATGGCTAATTAGTGGTTGTGGGAGTCCCTCAGTGCGGTCCACCGCTTTCTGTAATTGCTTTTCTTAAAGTGAGACCACAGGACAGCCCTCTGGGCCGTGCAGCACCCAAGCATGACTCCAACCCTCTATCTCTTTTTGAGATAGAGATATGCATCGTATTACTGTGGTGCAGACCCTGGCTAAGCAGACAGGGTATTGTAGTTGGTGGTCTTAAGCCTTTGATCTTGAGTGAGTTTTGGCTAGGAGACAGCCCAGCCGGAGAGGCATGGCATGCCACATGACATGCGTTGTTAATCTCTCAGTCAGAGGGACATGACATGACATGCATTGTAATTTTAACTCAGGTGTGATGCTGGTGACCTCCAGCACTAGACCTGCTCTGTACAATACAATTATCAGCTTTCGTTACAGCATACTGTGTGCTGTTGACTCAAGGTTGTTTTATGTTCGTAGTGCACACGCTGCAGGTATGTGCTGCTTAGCAATTTCTTCCCCATGGCAAACAGCATTAGTGGCAGCCGAGCGGTAAACGTCCTTTCCGTGGCAAGTTAGTGGTGTTAGTGCTTGTAGGCAAGCAGTCTCTTGTTTGGCTTGCAGGGCTGCATGATGTCTTGCACCAGTACTGGTGGTTTCATATCTCAAAACTTGCTGGTGGCAGGGTGGCAAGGGTGGGTGGGTGGCGGGGTGAATCTGTAGATACGCACATATATGTGTCTGTGTGCTTCACGCTGTTGCTTACTTGCCCTGACACGAGCCGTATCCAAGCCGGCAAGCACAGCTTGAAGCATGTATATACATAGATAGTTGGCTATTGCAGGCATTGCTGCTAACACTCAGTGACAGTTGCAGCCTTGAAAGTTATCTTTGGTATTGACAATGGCAGGGTGTCTCGGGCTTACTTCCTTAATTGGCTCATCAACGTGGATGTTGGATGAAGAGACGGGAGCGGCCCGCTAAGCGGGTAAGTGCTGATATGCTTTTTGGTGAGTTCTTAGGCTGGCTTGACGTATCCGAGATCAATATCCGTCCTAGTGTGGACCCTGTGCAGTGCTGCTTTGGATGATGAGCTTGACTTCCGTAAGAGACTGTGCCATTCTTGGGTTTTAGAGTGGTTTTTTTGATGCGTGGTGATGATGGTTTTGTGCTTGCTGGCATGCAGCCAGGTCGCTTGCATCCAGTGAATTTGTATCTATTGAAATTGATTATGCAGGCTGCGTTGTGCTGTCCTTTATAGTATGGCACAACCAAAATGTCAATATATGAGGACATGCTGTCACCGGGCTTACAGCAGTCCTTGGGTATGTGGTTTAGTGGTCTTTACTGGCATGCGTGGATGGTCTCTTGAGCATATTTGTGGGTTTTAGCCCGATGTCACATGCTGCCAGGCAGACTCACAAGTGCATGCCCTTGCTTTGCCTATGGGACTCATGCATTTGTAGGGGCTCATGCCTGTTTTGTCCAATGGAAAATGTTTGGACTCTAGAAACCAAGTTAAGCTGACGATGCATCTGTGTCGATGCATTTCTACCGATCATGTCTTGAGTGGCACCTCTGCACCTGGCGAAGCCCGGGCAACTCAAGTTCCGCTCCAAAGAGGAACACATCATGGGCCGGAAGGTTTCTGTCTATGATGCATATGATCACTGGCCAGGGCTCCAGGGATGATGCTGCCACTGTGCAGGATTTTGTCAAACAGTTTGGCTTTGACTCCACAGCTGACCGCATTTTACCTGTTCCCAGTGGGGTAGTGTGGGCTGCATGGGAGAAATTTGTTCCGGTAGAACCTTGGGAGAATTTGGAGTCAAACCCCAGGACAGCACCCACGGCGCGTATAAGATTAGTTACGTACAACAATTGGTTTGCTGTTCCCCATGGGACTGGTGGGACACAGGAGAAAGGCTACCCTCCGGGTATGCCCAACTACATTAAGCATTCTGGTGGGATCCCTTTTTCTCAAATTAAGCAGTTGATACGGTTTAGGACTGGTGCACATCATTTAAGAGTGGAAACTGAAAGGTGGGTGCCGGCCCCCGCTCGGTTGCCGAGATCTGAGAGGGTCTGTCAGAAGTGTACTTTGGGCTCAGTTATGGAGGATGAGTATCATGTCCTGTTTGAATGCCCCACATATCACCACATTCGGTTGAAGTATGAGGAAGCATTGTTCTCAAATTTTGGAGGAGTGTCCCGGGCTGCTCGGTCTATGCGGCCCTCTGGGCAAGTCAGTGCTTTCATGAACCAGCACCCCAGGAAGGTTGCTGCCTTTGTATCAGAATGCCTAGACTATAGGCGCTTTGAAGCATCAGACCTTCTACCTTATGCAACTAGGGAGACACTAGAGGAGCTAGGTCTGGTTGGTTATCAAATTGATACGTTTTCGTCTGACTATGATGATTATATTGATGAGTCTGGCATGGTGTATGATGCCCATGGAGCCTAGTTTGGCTCCGTTACGGGCGCCCCCTTTGTGGGGCCACTTTGTAATCTGTAATCTGTAATCAAGTTCCCAAACTAAGTAACTTGAAGTGACTTTGTTATTGAAGTCGAGGGACAGTACTGGCAGGTGTTTCTCTTGCATCTATTTGATGGTGTCTCCTGATGTCAGTTTCGACAAGCGTCAATAGTACTCACTGGTGAGGCACCCTGGTCACCCAGTGCCGTCCTAGTAAGCTAGTCGAGTCGTCATGGTGTTGTGCATTGATACGATCCCCGCCCAATGAAGCATGTATACCAACGCACTTGGGCGGATGAGGATCGCCGCACATTTCCTGAACCGGTGCAAAGTGCCCTTAATTGTCCCTCGAGTTGACCGATGCGGTTGGCAGTGACAACATGGAACGTCATTGGCGCCATTGAAGCCTCGTATTATTCAAATACTCTTGCTTTGATTTAGTAAAGAAGGCATCCGTTTAATTCTGTATCAAATTCGTTAGCGAGCAACGAGTTCATTGCACGTTAAGCATGCCTTGTTCACCGGGCAAACCCTGCAAGAATGCAAACTGCCGCTGCAAGGAGGACGGGTTCGAATGCATCTGTACAGTACAGATCATCCTGACCAGCTCACCTCGTGCTGACCGTTCCTCCGCCATGCACCCCTCCCCCGGCAGTCCATCCCATCCCATCAAAACAGCGGTCTTTCAAATCGACGACCTCTGCTGTGATGGCTGCTCATGCAACGCAGCGCTACAATCCGGTCTCACAGCCCATGTTCCGGGTGTCCTGGCAGTTCGCCTTCTCCTCGTGCAGAGCCAGTGCCTCATCGACTACGACCCACGCATAGCCACCCCTGAGCAGCTGCTCGAAACACTGGAGGCCTCAGGCTACAGACCACTCCTTCTCCATACGCGGGACGCACTCATATCTCCGAGGACATCACCAAGGAACGAAGAGATCGAGCCCTCGCCGACGCGTCTCCTTGGTAACGGAAAGGTCTTACGGGAGCTACAGCAGCAGCAAGTGAAGTTTCTAGTGGAGGGCATGACATGCGGCTCCTGTGTGGGTGCAGTGGAATCTGCTGCGAGATCTGTGAAGGGAGTCGGCCAGGTTTCAGTAAACCTGATGACTGGACAGGTGGGTTGGTTCACGATCACTACTCGTTGCCAGGCCGTCTATTTGGGTTCTGGGATTCACTACATAGGGCCCAGGAGTGTGTAAATAAAGCTGCTACCATTGACTTGTTGCATAATAATGGTGTAAAGTGTTGAAGCCCAAAGGACCCCATGCATGTCCACCTTCTCCGTCCGTTCTGTTACTGGTATTGGCTGCTTTTGACCTAGCTGCTGGACCTCATGTCTAGGCATATCATGTTCCAACTCGCTGTTCTTTGTGAATGCTTGAGGTAAGGGGCCTATGGCATGTTCTGCTATGGCATATCATGAAATGTAGAAATGTAATAGTGCTCAATCAATCTCCTCAGGCTTTGTTGAGCAGGAGCAAGGATAGAAGCAATATTGCAGCAGCCAACGGCTATGCTAGGGGTGGCCCCGTAGCATGATTGGACTTGACAGAGTGCTTGTGGCACATTTGTTATGTCTGTCACATGATGGATTTAAAACCCTGAACATGTTCTGCCATCTCCAGGTAAAAGGGAAGCACTGGCTTTCAGTGCTCTGTTACAATTCCGTATGGGTAGAGACTCTGTTCCTTTTATGTCATCATGTGTTTACTTCATTCACAGCATAATGCAACAAGCCAGGGAGCTGTCATAAAAAGACTGCTCTGCAATGATTTAAAGCTTGCCTTCATGCTTGATGCCACACTGCTTCGCTGCCTATATATATGTTAAGAGAGACCGCGACTGCACAGCCCTCCGGGCCGTGCAGCATTTAAGCATGACTCCTCCCAGTCTTTTTAGTGGGGCTCGGGTGCAAAAATGAGCGAGTTAGGGAGCCCAGGGGGCTGCCGAATTCTAGCGAGGCTGAGACAAGCAGATCGCATCGATAGAACCTGATAACTATCTTACATTGCTAACTCTGAAAGCACTATATGTATGAGATAAATCTCAAGCAAGACTTGCAGCGGTGCATTTTCAAGACATGGCTCTGAGCGCTTAATATTTTCCTTTCTCCCAAGGTTTCTTCTTTCCTTTTTATGTTTTAGTCAAGGTTTAAGGCTCAACCCAGACATGGCTCTAAGCACACTGGTACTGACCTCAGGTCCAGAATAGCTAAACGTACATACATCCATAAGCATCAAGTTGACAACTGTGTCCTCTCCTTTCTTGCTCTTGACCCTCAACTGGAAATCACAGAGCGTCGTGAACTACGATTCAACCTTGGCCACCCCAGATCAGATTATGGCAGCTATTGATGACGCTGGGTTTGATGTCAGCTACATCAACAAGCCCCAACAGCCAGTACCACTAACACAGCAGCAGCAGCAGGCGGGTATCGGCAGTTGCTGCAAAGATTTGAACGAATCATCATCAGCAGCAGCAGCAGTAGGAGCTGCTGAATTTGGCAGCAGCGGCCGGCATGTCGGCGGGGGCAGTAGCAGTAGCAGCAAGGGTGGCTGCCGCGGACCTGCGGGTAAGCAGCTCACCATACAGCAGAAAGAGGTTGCACGGTGGCAGCGTCGCTTCATCGTCGCAGCGGCATTTACCCTCCCGGTGTTCCTCTGGTCAATGACTACTATGTTCAATCCCACGGTCAATGCAGCTGATATGAGTTTGACCGTGGTCAACTCTCTCCCGGTGAGCTGGTTAATCATGTTGGCACTAGCAACCGTGGTGCAGGTACACACGGGGAGTGTGTTTTACGTCGCAGCGTACAAAGGGTTGAAGCGTGGTACTAGCAACATGAGTTTGCTGGTGGCACTTGGCACTACGGCAGCGTTCGTGTACAGCCTGGTGTCACTAGTGCTGGCGGCACTACGGCCGAGTTACATGGGGCATGTGTACTTTGAGACTTCGGCGATGGTGCTGTCGTTCATCTGTTTGGGGAAGTGGCTGGAGGCAAAGGCAAAGGTGAGGCAAGGAAGGGGGGGGGAGAGGGGCGGGCAGGGGGGGGGAAGGGGAACATGGAGAGCAGCAGTGGAGGTTGGGCTAAGTTTGAATTGTGGGTTGGGAGGATGATTAGTGACTCCGCGGGATGGCGGGCCAAGATAAAGCTTGAGGGTTGGGATTAGGGTCCGGGGTTAGGGAGATTGGGGCAGGAATAATAGGCAGGGGGCACATGGGGTTTGAGGGTGGGGAAAGTGACTGAAGAGAAATGGATCCAATCTGAAAGGTTGTAGGTAGGAATGGAATGGCCTGGAGTGCAGTGGAGCGGGGATCAAATAAGGTGCATGGAAACGGATAGGGGGGGGGGGGGGCAATACGTGGGGCCCAGAGGTGGTGATTGGAAGCATAGGGGATTGTGTGTGGGATGGGGGTGGGATCTTTGTTTCATCAGAATCCCGCAGGCAGTATGGTTACAGAGGTTAGGCAGCAGGGCATTGCTGCTTGGCCAAGAGTGGCTTGGGGATGGAGATAAACCCCTTAACCCCAGCATAAACCCCCGAACACCAGTGTTGGTGCGGGAAGAGTGGATCTTTTCCTGCTGAACACCAGTGTTGGTGAGGTAAGAGTGGATCTTTTCCTGCTGTGTAGAGCAAATAAGGTATACGATTGAAGGAGCTGACTTACATGGCCGCATAGGTTCCATCTCACTATGTATATGACATCTTGAGTGTGGGCGCACGGGCGTCTTTGCTATGGCATATGATGAAATGGAACGTCAGTAACAGCAATTTTTGATTATGAGACCGATTTCAGCAATGATGGTGTTGATTTGTAACTGCTTGATGTTTTAGGCGCGCACTGGTGATGTTGTGACCTCCCTCTTGAAGCTGTCTGCTAAGACTGCCATCCGCATTAAACCAGTGGCAGCAGCACCACCAGCACCAGCAGCTGGAATTGGGAGCGCTGAGATGCCTCCAGCAGCGCAAGCAGAAGGAGAAGCAGCAGAAGCTGTAATAGCAGAAGGAGCAGGAGCAGCACCAGCCGGAGCAGTAGGGTCGGAAGCAGCAAAAACAGAAGCAGCAAAGGCAGCAGGAGCAGGAGCAGCCAAGGCTGCAGGAGCAGGAGCAGCAGACCCATCTACAGCTGCTGGTATAGAGTGGGGCAAGGAGGAGGAAGAGGTGGCGGTGGAAGATATCTGTGTGGGAGACACTCTCAAGGTAGGCTCAAAGGCTCTGGTGCAGGCATTATTACTTCTTGTGATATGCCATAGCAAAAAGGCCATAGGCCCCGCACCTCAAGCTGCTACAGAAACAGCAAGGTGCAATAGCATACAGGTGCAGGCAGGGTGCAGGTACTTAAAGCAGGGGGGAAGTGATGTGATAGGGGTAGGTGTTAAAGCACAGGGAAGGAAGTGGAAGTGACAAGGGAGGTTTTGTTTGGCAGAGACAGATAGTAATGACCCAGGAGTCCTGGAACTAAACATACCTGATATATCCGTTTACAAACAAACAAAAACTTAAGGTGTGGCTGCACCAAGGCAGTTAGGTCGAAACGACCAAATACACCATTATTGAGTACCCTATTGTCTGTAAATGAATAGAAGTTTAATGCCGGGTGTTTGGGGGTGCGGAGGAGGTCTATAGGTCGATGTAAAGTCGTGCATGAGCAAAACTTTGGCCATGGTGAAGTGGGCGGGCCTCCTAGCTCTCAGCATATGGTTTATTGAGCTTGGCAACCAATGCGTGCAGAAGAAGGCCACTTAAAAGTTAGGCCAAACGCTGAGCTGCTGTCTGGGACCAAACTCTTTGGATATTGGTCAGAATCCCTTGACGTATGCAAGAAGGGGTTTCCCCGGTTCTCTGCGTAGCTCTACCTCTTTCTCTCTCTCTCTGCATGTTGGTTAGAAGGCACCCAGGATGAAAGCCCAGCCAGGGGCAAAATCATCTCATAAGCAAGGGCGAAGATGTGGGATAACAAAATGAAGATTCTATGTCATGCATGAGGTGAGGTCATAATGGAAATGCATTTATAAGAATAAACCAGTGCACACCCTCTAGGCCGTGCGGCGCTTGGGGCATGGCGCCAACACCAGTTTGCTTATTATGTTTAGAGAGCAGGGAATTCAAAAGAAGGACCGTGATATTGATTAATACTGATACTGGAATATGTGCAGGTGCTTCCTGGGTCCACCATCCCCACTGACGGCCAAGTGATTTCTGGGACTAGTGCCGTGGATGAGTCTATTATCACCGGGGAGTCACTGCCGGTGACAAAGTGCCCTGGTGACCCCCTGGTGGGTGGAACCCTAAACACTGCCGGCTGCCTCCTCATGCAAGCTACAAAGGTGGGTAAATCGTTACCGGGGGGGGGGGGGGGGTCGGGCACAGGGTTTAGGGTTGGCAATGGGCCGGTAGACTGGGCACTTAAAAGTCGACAAACCACCTGGGCTGGGCCCCTCAACTGTTCACAAATGATGCACCATCGGGGGCCAGGCAGGGTGCATATATTTTGAATAAACAAGGGGTTTGCTTCGATTGCCACCTGGCTGTTTGTAACAGCTTTAGGTGCTGGGCCTATGGCACTTTTGCAAGCTTCTTCCCGCCTTCGTGTTTAGAACCAGCTGAGGTTCTCCTTACATATGGCCCGTTGTGACCCAAAAGAGACCACTCTGGCCAGCATCACCCCCACCCTCCAGCTCCCCACGTGCTTGGCCCCCTCCTCCCTACTATGTCCCCGCCCTTGCCTCTCTGTCCCCCCCCCCCCTCTCCTCTCTTACCCCTCCCCCCCCCATCTGCCAAGTTTTGGTCAGGAACCACCCTTGCCAGCTGTTTCCCCTCCATATTTTT